>WEDG01000964.1:0-12098 GCA_017591395.1 Schistocephalus solidus | reverse complement strand
CTAGCTGATGACGGCTATAAGGCAGAAAAGTGGCCATTCCGGTCTCCTTGTCTTTGTCGGTTCCATTCTATCATATGTTTCACGTCGTAATGCGACCGCCTGCGAGGACTGTAATCTGAGCTTCAGGGCGACAACGGAACATACATGATCCTTAAGCAGATCGGTGAGCCCCACACTATCATCATATTCTCGATCAAAATCGAGAAAAACAACGAGCCCGTGGCTCAATGACAGAGCGTTCGACTCAAAATACCAAAGGTCGCGGGTTCGAATCCCTAGGTGTGCCATACTTGGGATTGTGCTATGACTGGCTGATGACGGCTAATAGCCAGAAATGGCCATTCCGGTCTCCTCTTGTCTTTGTCGGTTCCATTCCATCATATGCTACACGTCGCTATGCGACCGCCTGCGAGGGCTCTAGTCTGAGCTCCAGGGCACAACGGAACATACATGTTCCTTAGCAGATCGGTGAGCCCACACTATCATCATATTCCCGATCAAAACCGACAAAACAACGAGCTCGTGGCTCAATAGTAGAGCGTTCGACTCAAATACCAAAGGTCGCGGTTTTGAATCCCAGGTGTGCCACACTTGGGATTAATTATGACTGGCTGATGACGGCTAATAAGCCAGAAATGGCCATTCCGGTCTCCCTTGTCTTTGTCGGTTCCATTCCATCATATGCTACACGTCGCTATGCGACCGCCTGTGAGGGCTCTAGTCTGAGCTCCAGGGCACAACGGAACCTACATGTTCCTTAAGCAGATCGGTGAGCCCCACACTATCATCATATTCCCGATCAAAACCGACAAAACAACGAGCCCGTGGCTCAATCGTAAGAGCGTTCTGACTCAAATACCAAAGGTCGCGTGTTCGAACTCCAGCTGTGCCACATTTGCGATTGGGCTATGACTGGCTGATGACGGCTAAATAAGCCAGAAATGGCCATTTAAGAGTATCCCTTTGTCTTTTGTTGGTGTCCATTCCAATCCTATGCTACACGTCGCTATGCGACCGCCTGCGAGGGCTCTTGTCTGAGCTCCAGGGCACAACGGAACATACATGTTCCTTAAGCAGATCGGTGAGCCCCACACTATAATCATATTCTCGATCAAAACCGACAAAACAACGAGCCCGTGGCTCAATGTTAGAGCGTTCGACTCGAATACCAAAGGTCGCGGGTTCGAATCCCAAGTGTGCCACACTTGGATTGGGTATGACTGGCTGATGACGGCTTATAAGGCAGAAATGGCCATTCCGTTCTCCCTTGTCTTTGTCGGTTCCATTCTATCATATGTTTCACGTCGCAATGCGACCGCCTGCGAAGGCTGTAATCTGAGGTTCAGGGGACAACGGAACATACATGTTCCTTCAGCAGATCGGTGAGCCCCACACTATCATCATATTCCTGATCAAAATCGAGAAAAACAACGAGCCCGTGGCTCAATGACAGGGCGTTCGACTCAAATACCAAAGGTCGCGGGTTCGAATCCCAGGTGTGCCATACTTGGGATTTGCTATGACTGGCTGATGACGGCTAATTAGCCAAAAATGGCCATTCCGGTCTATCTTGTCTTTGTCGGTTCCAATCCATCATATGCTACACGTCGCTATGCGACCGCCTGCGAGGGCTCTACTCTGAGCTCCAGGGCACAACGGAACATACATGTTCCTTAAGCAGATCGGTGAGCCCCACACTATCATCATATTCCCGATCAAAACCGACAAAACAACGAGCCCGTGGCTCAATGGTAGAGCGTTCGACTCAAATACCAAAGGTCGTGGATTCGAATCCCAGGTGTGCCACACTTGGGATTGGGTATGGCAGGCTGATGACGGCTGATAAGCAAGAAATGGCCATTCCGGTCTCCCTTGTCTTTGTCGGTTCCATTCCATCATTTGCTACACGTCGCTATGCGACCGCCTGTAAGGGCTCTAGTCTGAGCTCCAGGGCACAACGGAACATACATGTTCCTTAAGCAGATCGGTGAGCCCCACACTATCATCATATTCCCGATCAAAACCGACAAAACAACAAGCCCATGGCTCAATCGTAGAGCGTTCGACTCAAATACCAAAGGTCGCGTGTTCGAATCCCAGCTGTGCCACATTTGGGATTGGGTATGACTAGCTGATGACGGCTAATAAGCCAGAAATGTCCAGTGAGAGTATCCCTTGTCTTTGTAAGTTCCATTCAATCCTATGCTACACGTCGCTATGGGACCGCCTGCGAGGGCTCTTGTCTGAGCTCCAGGGCACAACGGAACATACATGTTCCTTAAGCAGATCGGTTAGCCCCACACTATAATCATATTCTTGATCAAAACCGACAAAACAACGAGCCCGTGGCTCAATGTTAGAGCGTTTGACTCAAATACCAAAGGTCGCGGGTTCGAATCCCAAGTGTGCCACACTTGGATTGGATATGACTAGCTGATGACGGCTAATAAGCCAGAAATGGCCATTCCAGTCTCCCTTTGTCTTTGTCGGTTCCATTCCATCATATGCTACACGTCGCTATGCGACCGCCTGCGAGGGACTCTAGTCTGAGCTCCAGGGCACAACGGAACATACATGTTCCTTAAGCAGATCGATGAGCCCCAACACTATCATCATATTCCCCGATCAAAACCGACAAAACAACGAGCCCGTGGCTCAAAGTTAGAGCGTTCGACTCAAATAACAAAGGTCGTGGTTCGAATCCCAAGTGCGCCACACTTGGGATTGGCTATGACTGGCTGATGGCGGCTACAAAGCCAGAAATGGCCATTCCGGTCTCCCTTGTCTTTGTCGGTTCCATTCCATTATATGCTACACGTCACTATGCGACCGCCTCCGAGGGCTCTAATCTGAGCTCGAGGGCCCAACGAAACATACATGTTCCTTAAGCAGATCGGTGAGCCCCACACTATCATCATATTCCCGATCAAAACCGACAAAACAACAAGCCCATGGGTCAATCGTAGAGCGTTCGACTCAAATACCAAAGACGCGGGTTCGAATCCCGGGTGTGCCACACTTATGATTGGGTATGACTGGCTGATGACGGCTTATAAGCCAGAAATGGCCATTCCGGTCTCCCTTGTCTTTATCGGTTCCATTCCGTCCTATGCTACACGTCGCTATGCGACCGCCTGCGAGGGCTCTAATCTGAGCTCCAGGGCACAACGGAACATACATGTTCCTTAAGCAGATCGGTGAGCCCCACACTATCATCATATTCCCGATGAAAACCGACAAAACTACAAGCCCATGGCTCAATCGTAGAGCGTTCGACTCAAATACCAAAGTTTGCGGGTTTGAATCCCAGCTGTGCCACACTTGGGATTGGGTATGACTGGCTGATGACGGCTAATAAGCCAGAAATGTCCATTTAAGTATCCCTTGTCTTTGTCGGTTCCATTCAATTCTATGCTACACGTCGCTATGCGACCGCCTGCGAGGGCTCTTGTCTGAGCTCCAGGGCACAACGGAACATACATGTTCCTTAAGCAGATCGGTGAGCCCCACACTATCATCATATTCTTGATCAAAACCGACAAAACAACGAGCCCGTGGCTCAATGTTAGAGCGTTCGACTCAAATACCAAAGGTCGCGCGTTCGAATCCTAGGTGTGCCACACTTGGATTGGGTATGACTAGCTGATGACGGCTAATAAGCCAGAAATGGCCATTCCGGTCTCCCTTGTCTTTGTCGGTTCCATTCCATCATATGCTACACGTCGCTATGCGACCGCCTGCGAGGAATCTAGTCTGAGCTCCAGGGCACAACGGAACATATATGTTCCTTAAGCAGATCGGTGAACCCCACACTATCATCATATTCTCGATCAAACCGACAAAACAACGAGCCCGTGGCTCAAATTTAGAGCGTTCGACTCAAATAACAAATGTCCTGAGTTCGAATCCCAAAGTGCGCCACAATTGGGATTGGCTATGACTGGCTGATGGCGGCATATAAGCCAGAAATGGCCATTCCGTTCTCCCTTGTCTTTGTCGGTTCCATTCCATCATATGCTACACGTCGCTATGCGACCACCGGCGAGGGCTCTAGTCTGAGCTCCTGGGGACAACGGAACATACATGTTCCTTAAGCAGATCGGTGAGCCCCACACTATCATCATATTCTCGATCAAACGGACAAAACAACGAGCCCGTGGCTCAAAGTAAGAGCATTCGACTCAAAGTACCAAAGGTCGTGGGTTCGAATCCCAAGTGTGCCACACTTGGGATTGGCTATGACTGGCTGATGGTGGCAAATAAGCCAGAAATGGCCATTCCGGTCTCCCTTGTCTTTGTCGGTTCCATTCCATCATATGCTACACGTCACTATGCGACCGCCTGCGAGGGCTCTAGTCTGAGCTCCAGGGCACAACGGAACATACATGTTCCTTAAGCAGATCGGTGAGCCCCACATTATCATCATATTCCCGATCAAAACCGACGAAACAACGAGCCCGTGGCTCAATGGTAGCGCGTTCATTCTAAATATCAAAGGTCGCGGGTTCGAATCCCAGGTGTGCCATACTGGGGATTGGGTATGACTGGCAGATGACGGCTAATAAGCCAGTAATGGCCATTCCGGTCTCCCTTGTCTTTGTCGGTTCCATTCCATTATATGCTACACGTCGCTATGCGACCGCCTGCGAGGGCTCTAGTTTGAGCTCCAGGGCACAACGGAACGAACAGGTTCCTTAAGCGGATCTGTGAGCCCCACACTATCATCATATTCCCGATCAAAACCGACAAAACAACGAGCCCGTGGCTCAACGTTTGTGCGTTCGACACAAATACCAAAGGTCGCGGGTTCGAATCCCAGATGTGCCACACTTTGGATTGGCTATGACTGGCTGATGATGGCTTATAAGCAAGAAATGGCTATTCCGGTCTCCCTTGTCTTTGTCGGTTCCATTCCATCATATGCTACACGTCGCTATGCGACCGCCTGTGAGGGCTCTAGTCTGAGCTCCAGGGAACAACGGAACATATATGTTCCTTATGCAGATCGGTGAGCCCCACACTATCATCAAATTCCCGATCAAACCGACAAAACAACGAGCCCGTGGCTCAATAGTAGTGCGTTCGACTCAAATACCAAAGGTCGCGGGTTCGAATCCCATGTGTGCCACACTTAGGATTGGCTATGACTGGTGATGACGGCTAATAAGCCAGAAATGGCCATTCAGGTCTCCCTGTTCTATGTTGGTTCCATTCCATCATATGCTACACGTCGCTAGGCGACCGCCTCCGAGGGCTCTAATCTGAGCTCCAGGGCACAACGGAACATAAATGTTCCTTAAGCAGATCGGTGAGCCCCACACTATCATCATATTCCCGATCAAAAACCGACAAAAACAACAAGCCCATGGCTCAATCGTAGAGCGTTCGACTCAAATACCAAAGGTCGCGGGTTCGAATCCAAGCGGTGCCACACTTGGGATTGGGTATGACTGGCTGATGACGGCTAGTAAGCCAGAAATGGCCATTCCGGTATCCCTTTGTCTTTGTCGGTTCCATTCAATCATATGCTACACGTCGGTATGCGACCGCCTGTGAGGGGCTCTTTTCTGAGCTCCAGGGCACAACGGAACATACATGTTCCTTAAGCAGATCGGTGAGCCCCACACTATCATCATATTCTCGATCAAACGGACAAAACAACGAGCCCGTGGCTCAGTGGTAGAGCGTTCAACTCAAATACCAAAGGTCGCGGGTTCGAATCCCATGTGTGCCACACTTAGGATTGGCTATGACTGGTGATGACGGCTAATAAGCCAGAAATGGCCATTCAGGTCTCCCTGTTCTATGTTGGTTCCATTCCATCATATGCTACACGTCGCTAGGCGACCGCCTCCGAGGGCTCTAATCTGAGCTCCAGGGCACAACGGAACATAAATGTTCCTTAAGCAGATCGGTGAGCCCCACACTATCATCATATTCCCGATCAAAACCGACAAAACAACAAGCCCATGGCTCAATCGTAGAGCGTTCGACTCAAATACCAAAGGTCGCGGGTTCGAATCCAAGCGGTGCCACACTTGGGATTGGGTATGACTGGCTGATGACGGCTAGTAAGCCAGAAATGGCCATTCCGGTATCCCTTTGTCTTTGTCGGTTCCATTCAATCATATGCTACACGTCGGTATGCGACCGCCTGCGAGGGCTCTTTTCTGAGCTCTAGGGCACAACGGAACATACATGTTCCTTAAGCAGATCGGTTAGCCCCACACTATAATCATATTCTTGATCAAAACCGACAAAACAACGAGCCCGTGGCTCAGTGGTAGAGCGTTCGACTCAAATACCAAAGGTCGCGGGTTCGAATCCCAGGTTTGCCACACTTGGGATTGGGTATGACTAGCTGATGACGGCTAATAAGCCAGAAATGGCCATTCCGGTCTCCTTTGTGTTTGTCGGTTTCATTTCATCATATGCTACACGTCGCAATGCGACCGCCTGCGAGGGCTCTAGTCTGAGCTCCAGGGAACAACGGAACATACATGTTCCTTAAGCAGATCGGTGAGCCCCACACTATCATCATATTCTCGATCAAACGGACAAAACCACGAGCTCGTGGCTCAAAGTAAGATCATTCGACTCAAGTAACAAATGTCGCGGGTTCGAATCCCAAGTGTGCCACACTTGGGATTGGCTATGACTGGCTGATGGTGGCAAATAAGCCAGTAATGGCCATTCCGGTCTCCCTTGTCTTTTGTCGGTTCCATTCCATTATATGCTACACGTCGCTATGCGACCGCCTGCGAGGGCTCTAGTTTGAGCTCCAGGGCACAACGGAACGAACAGGTTCCTTAAGCAGATCGGTGAGCCCCACACTATCATCATATTCCCGATCAAAACCGACAAAACAACGAGCCCGTGGCTCAACGTTTGTGCGTTCGACACAAATACCAAAGGTCGCGGGTTCGAATCCCAGATGTGCCACACTTTGGATTGGCTATGACTGGCTGATGATGGCTTATAAGCAAGAAATGGCTATTCCGGTCTACCTTGTCTTTGTCAGTTCCATTCCATCATATGCTACACGTCGCTATGCGACCGCCTGTGAGGGCTCTAGTCTGAGCTCCAGGGAACAACGGAACATATATGTTCCTTATGCAGATCGGTGAGCCCCACACTATCATCAAATTCCCGATCAAACCGACAAAACAACGAGCCCGTGGCTCAATAGTAGTGCGTTCGACTCAAATACCAAAGGTCGCGGGTTCGAATCCCATGTGTGCCACACTTAGGATTGGCTATGACTGGTGATGACGGCTAATAAGCCAGAAATGGCCATTCAGGTCTCCCTGTTCTATGTTGGTTCCATTCCATCATATGCTACACGTCGCTAGGCGACCGCCTCCGAGGGCTCTAATCTGAGCTCCAGGGCACAACGGAACATAAATGTTCCTTAAGCAGATCGGTGAGCCCCACACTATCATCATATTCCCGATCAAAACCGACAAAACAACAAGCCCATGGCTCAATCGTAGAGCGTTCGACTCAAATACCAAAGGTCGCGGGTTCGAATCCAAGCGGTGCCACACTTGGGATTGGGTATGACTGGCTGATGACGGCTAGTAAGCCAGAAATGGCCATTCCGGTATCCCTTGTCTTTGTCGGTTCCATTCAATCCTATGCTACACGTCGGTATGCGACCGCCTGTGAGGGCTCTTTTCTGAGCTTCAGGGCACAACGGAACATACATGTTCCTTAAGCAGATCGGTTAGCCCCACACTATAATCATATTCTTGATCAAAACCGACAAAACAACGAGCCCGTGGCTCAGTGGTAGAGCGTTCAACTCAAATACCAAAGGTCGCGGGTTCGAATCCCAGGTTTGCCACACTTGGATTGGGTATGACTAGCTGATGACGGCTAATAAGCCAGAAATGGCCATTCTGGTCTTCTTTGTGTTTGTCGGTTTCATTTCATCATATGCTACACGTAACAATGCGACCGCCTGCGAGGGCTCTAGTCTGAGCTCAAGGGAACAACGGAACATACATGTTCCTTAAGCAGATCGGTGAGCCCCACACTATCATCATATTCTCGATCAAACGGACAAAACCACGAGCCCGTGGCTCAAAGTAAGATCATTCGACTCAAGTAACAAATGTCGCGGGTTCGAATCCCAAGTGTGCCACACTTGGGATTGGCTATGACTGGCTGATGGTGGCAAATAAGCCAGAAATGGCCATTCAGGTCTCCCTGTTCTATGTTGGTTCCATTCCATCATATGCTACACGTCGCTAGGCGACCACCTCCGAGGGCTCTAATCTGAGCTCCAGGGCACAACGGAATATACATGTTCCTTAAGCAGATCGGTGAACCCCACACTATCATCATATTCTCGATCAAACCGACAAAACAACGAGCCCGTGGCTCAAAGAATTTAGAGCGTTCGACTCCAAATAAAAATGTCCTAAGTTCGAATCCCAAATGCGCCACAATTGGGATTGGCTATGACTTTAGCTGATGGCGGCATATAAGCCAGAAATGGCCATTCGTTCTCCCTTGTCTTTTGTCGGTTCCATTCCATCATATGCTACACGTCGCTATGCGACCACCGGTGAGGGCTCTAGTCTGAGCTCCTGGGGACAACGGAACATACATGTTCCTTAAGCAGATCGGTGAGCCCCACACTATCATCATATTCTCGATCAAACGGACAAAACAACGAGCCCGTGGCTCAAAGTAAGAGCATTCGACTCAAGTAACAAAGGTCGCGGGTTCGAATCCCAAGTGTGCCACACTTGGGATTGGCTATGACTGGCTGATGGTGGCAAATCAGCCAGAAATGGCCATTCCGGTCTCCCTTGTCTTTGTCGGTTCCATTCCATCATATGCTACACGTCACTATGCGACCGCCTGCGAGGGCTCTAGTCTGAGCTCCAGGGCACAACGGAACATACATGTTCCTTAAGCAGATCGGTGAGCCCACATTATCATCATATTCCCGATCAAAACCGACGAAACAACGAGCCCGTGGCTCAATGGTAGCGCGTTCATTCTAAATATCAAAGGTCGCGGGTTCGAATCCCTAGGTGTGCCATACTGGGGATTGGGCTATGACTGGCAGATGACGGCTAATAAGCCAGAAATGGCCATTCCGGTCTCCCTTGTCTTTGTCGGTTCCATTCCATTATATGCTACACGTCGCTATGCGACCGCCTGCGAGGGCTCTAGTTTGAGCTCCAGGGCACAACGGAACGAACAGGTTCCTTAAGCGGATCTGTGAGCCCCACACTATCATCATATTCCCGATCAAAACCAACAAAACAACGAGCCCGTGGCTCAACGTTTGTGCGTTCGACACAAATACCAAAGGTCGCGGGTTCGAATCCCAGATGTGCCACACTTTGGATTGGCTATGACTGGCTGATGATGGCTTATAAGCAAGAAATGGCTATTCCGGTCTCCCTTGTCTTTGTCGGTTCCATTCCATCATATGCTACACGTCGCTATGCGACCGCCTGCGAGGGCTCTAGTTTGAGCTCCAGGGCACAACGGAACGAACAGGTTCCTTAAGCGGATCTGTGAGCCCCACACTATCATCATATTCCCGATCAAAACCGACAAAACAACGAGCCCGTGGCTCAACGTTTGTGCGTTCGACTCAAATACCAAAGGTCGCGGGTTCGAATCCCATGTGTGCCACACTTAGGATTGGCTATGACTGGTGATGACGGCTAATAAGCAAGAAATGGCCATTCAGGTCTCCCCTGTTCTATGTTGGTTCCATTCCATCATATGCTACACGTCGCTAGGCGACCGCCTCCGAGGGCTCTAATCTGGAGCTCAGGGCACAACGGAACATAAATGTTCCTTAAGCAGATCGGTGAGCCCCACACTATAATCATATTCCCGATCAAAACCGACAAAACAACAAGCCCATGGCTCAATCGTAGAGCGTTCGACTCAAATACCAAAGGTCGCGGGTTCGAATCCAAGCGGTGCCACACTTGGGATTGGGTATGACTGGCTGATGACGGCTAGTAAGCCAGAAATGGCCATTCCGGTATCCCTTGTCTTTGTCGGTTCCATTCAATCCTATGCTACACGTCGGTATGCGACCGCCTGTGAGGGCTCTTTTCTGAGCTCCAGGGCACAACGGAACATACATGTTCCTTAAGCAGATCGGTGAACCCCACACTATCATCATATTCTCGATCAAACCGACAAAACAACGAGCCCGTGGCTCAAATTTAGAGCGTTCGACTCAAATAACAAATGTCCTAAGTTCGAATCCCAAATGCGCCACAATTGGGATTGGCTATGACTGGCTGATGGCGGCATATAAGCCAGAAATGGCCATTCCGTTCTCCCTTGTCTTTGTCGGTTCCATTCCATCATATGCTACACGTCGCTATGCGACCACCGGCGAGGGCTCTAGTCTGAGCTCCTGACAACGGAACATACATGTTCCTTAAGCAGATCGGTGAGCCCCACATCTATCATCATATTCGATCAAAACGACGAAAACAACGACGGCCTCGTGGCTCAAAGTGAAAGAGCTATCTGGACTCAAAGTTACAAAGGTCGGTTCGAATCCCGCGTGCCACACTTGGGATTGGCTATGACTGGCATGATGCGGGCAAAATAAGCCAGAAATGGCCATTCCGGTCTCCCCTTGTCTTTGTCGGTTCCATTCCAATCATATGCTACACGTCGCTATGCGACTCGCCTGCGAGGGCTCTGAGTCTGAGCTCCAGGGCACAACGGAACATACATGTCTCTTAAGCAGATCGGTGAGCCCTCACATTCATCATATTCTCGATCAAAAACCGACGAAACAACGAGCCCGTGGCTCAATGGTAGACGTTCATTCTAAAATACCAAAGGTCGCGGGTTCGAATCCCTAGGTGTGCCATTACTTGGGATTGGCTATGATCTGGCTGATGACGGCTTATAAGCTTTCAGAAATGGCCATTCCGGTCTCCCTTTGTCTTTGTCGGTTCCATTCCATCATATGCTACACGTCGCTACGCGACCGCCTGCGAGGGCTCTAGTCTGAGTTCCAGGGCACAACGGAACATAAATGTTCCTTAAGCAGATCGGTGAGCTCACACTATCATCATATTCCCGATCACAACCGACAAAAGCAACGAGCCCGTGGCTCAATGGTAGAGCGTTCGACTCAAAATACCAAAGGTCGCGGGTTCAAAATCCCAGGTGTTCCACACTTGGGATTTGGTATGACTGGCTGATGACGGCTTATAAGCCAGAAAAGGCCATTCGCGTCTCTATTGTCTTTGTCGTTTCCACATTATCAACATATGCTACACGTCGCTATTCGACTGCCTGTGAGTACTCTAATCTGAGTTCCAGGGCACAACGGAACATAAATATTCCTAAAGCAGATTGGTTAGCATAACTCTATCATCATATTTCCGATCACAACCGACACAGCAAAGAGACCGTGGCTCAATGGTAGAGCGTTCGACTCAAATACCAAAGGTCGCGGGTTCGAATCCCAGGTGTTCCACACTTGGGATTGGGTATGACTGGCTGATGACGGCTAATAAGCCAGAAATGGCCAATTCGGTCTCCATTGTCTTTGTCGGTTCCACATTATCAACATATGCTACAGGTCGCTATGCGACTGTCTGTGAGTACTCTAATCTGAGTTCCAGGGCACAACGGAACATAAATATTCCTAAAGCAGATTGGTGAGCATCACTCTATCATCATATTCCCGATCCAAACTGATAAATCAACAAGCCCATGGCTCAATGGTACAGCGTTCGACTCAAATACCAAAGGTCGCGGGTTTGAATCCCAGATATTCCATACCTTGGATAGGGTATGACTGGCTGATGACGGCTTATAAGCCAGAATTGGCCCATCCGGTCTCCATTTTCTTTGTCAATTCCACATTATCAACATGGGCAACACGTCGCTTTGCGACTGCCTGTGAGTACTACCTTCTGAGTTCTTGTGCACAACGGAACATAAATATTCCTTAAGCAGATTGGCGAGCAGCAAACTATCATCATATTCCCGATCACAACCGACTAAAAGCAACGAGCCCGTGGCTCAATGGTAGAGCGTTCGACTCAAATACCAAAGGTCGCGGGTTCGAATCCCAGGTGTTT
>WEDG01000963.1:0-65832 GCA_017591395.1 Schistocephalus solidus | reverse complement strand
CAACTTCACCCTTTTTGTATCATTCAGCGACGATGCCGCATATTTTTGTGTATCCAGCACATTTCTGCTTCTGTCTAAGCTCGATGACTGTATTAAGGTGCATGAGCTGGTTTGATCTCCCTTTTGAAGCTCTGTAGACGCAATGTCTTTGAGCTCTACATGAAGTTTTCTTGAGGAAGCAATATTTGCATACGCTATTTCTTTGGTTGGAATTCTCGTTGCTGCGGGTGTTTTTTTCCGGGTGAACTTTGAACCTTCTCTTTGAGATCGGCCATTTCTTGTTTCAAGTTACTTATCTCTTTCTCCGTCAATAAGAATTTCTGCAAGAGATTTAAACATCCCATGCACTTTTCATCCTCGTAGGTGACATTCATTAAAGGGTATACATTAAGGGTATATTTAAGGCCCAGAGAGCCCCGTCATTAGAAACTTAGTATCCTGGTGTAAATTAATACAAAGTGGATAATTGCTGCAATATGTGAGCAGCCATATTAACAGCAGAAATGAATAATATGGTAGGCATATCCAATTCAGAACGATTTGCCATTTTTAAAACAATAGTCACCAATCTTTGACATATACGGTCAACTAGAAAAGAAGCAGTAAAAAACTCCTTCGTTTAAATCGGAGGCGGAGTTCGGCGAGCCACCAATTAAAAAAAAAACTCGGAGAAAAAAACTGCTTCACTTAAAATTAATAGCTAGATGCAATGGGATAGTATTGTGATGTTGCTGACAAGGTTTGAGGGTTCGGAACGCTCCTTGTCAGGTAAGATATAATATACCAGTCTGAGCTACTGTGTATAACCACCAGTCGAGGTAAGAGAGGAGGAACTCATCATGGAGACCGGAGTCGAAACGAAGAGGGGACAGTGGAGGTCATGAGATCATCAGTGACATGCAACCTTGCTGACGGCATTGTCCACTAATCAAAGAGGGAAAACAATCAGAACCCGCCTCGATCATCAACTGAACCTGGAGACCATCGTTGGGGTTGCAAAATCGGAGGAAAGTATCAAGGTTGTCAAGAGTTGACGATGCTAGTTTAAAAGGGGGAGGAAAACGTGAATGCAAAGATTGACTCTGCAGAGGATGATGTAATATATATAGAGATCAATATAATATCAAGGGAGCTGCCTCAAAAACCAGGAGGACTTTTTTCAAAATCCAAATTTGCGAGTTTGGGAAGGAAACAGACAATAAGGACTTTATATTTTCCTGTTTCCCAGGTCAAGGCGTGCAGTTCGATTTTCGAAAGCTAAGTGAAATCTCAAAGCTTGAACGTATCTTTTCGTTTAAACTGTCGTTATTGGCTTAATTGTAGACAAAAGTTTTGCATTTATAACCCTTAATCGTATGCGCATACCTGTGGTCTTTTTCTTTATCAATAGGTTGAACTATACAGTGTTATATTGTTCCCCCGACATAGCCTCATTTCTCGTTCTCAACTTTTAAGGATTTATTTTTTTCTTGCTATATTTATTGGCTAAATGTTTTATAATTTTTTGCATTTATAGCCTTTAGAAAACTACAACTTGCCATCCCTATAAATCCACGTATAAAAAGTAGAATTATAAAGCACTAATATCGAATGTAGGTTGAAATTGCATACACTTATTTTACCCTGCGTATCCTGCGTTGATCGTACTCATATTTTCTACGAAATATCAAACCAAAAAGCTCAATTCGTCGTAAACTACATGCCTCGGGACCAAAACGTTGCTTGAATACACCTAGCAGTTTCAACATTGCCTCAAATATTCTACCCATAATTAAAGCTAAACAGCTACATCTGTCCGCTTTTACAGAACTGCAATGACTTCATGATGAATTTTGGATCAATTTATCTATACTCGGCAACCTGTTCGATGGTGACATATCTGAATTTCCCTCTCAGGATGGCAGACGTCTCGATTCGCTTGTTCACTTGGTCGCCAGCGAGGCTTTTGACAGACAGAAACGTAATCATAATTTTCTCCTTAAAGATGCTCCCATATACAGACGCCTAGTTGACGTTGCTATAGGCTTTTTGTACTCGGGTGGTTTCAACTAAAAATAGTGGAAGCAAAACGCCTCTCTTCGCGTAGTAAGAATCCTCCTATCTTATTTAAATTGTTTTCAACAGTTGAGGTGGACTAAATCTTTGCTCAACGAGGTCGCACTTCTCGCTCTTACACCATTGGAGCGAAGAAATGGGTCCTTCTTATCATCAATTTCTCAACCTAATATTCATAAGTCTGGCCGTATTTCCACTAACGTCAATGCACCAGCTACTTCATCTCCTCAGATGTCCAGTTCGGTCAGCCCCTCCACTCAACCTTCTACTTCGTTTCTCCCGCGGCCGAATACTGCAATTTCCGGTGCTTTCAGCCCACCTGTAATGTCTGCCACCCCGTCTAAAGTATTTATACCCTCTTACCGATCTTTAGCACTTAGACTGCCAGCGTCCCCTCTTAAACGCAGTTTTCCAGGCCTCTTCGGGAACTTTCCCGAGCCACGTCGCATAAATAACGGCCTTCAAATAAAAAAAATCAGCAATCATCTAAATTTAACTTATTTCACCCTCCACAGGCTAGCTCGTCCCATAACCCCACGGGTCATCTTATACCCTCAATTTTATCACCTAAGACAGGTTTTCCGAAGGACCCAAATCTAACCCAGACCGAAAAGCAAGATAGTGCAGGTCTCAGTAATCGCATACTGCCCTCTCCAAAACTAAGCAAGCCTCTCTAACAGGCAAATAACCCTAACCATGTTAACCTGCATTTAATTCTTTAAGCTGCTTGCCCTCTCCCACCAGCCCCTTTATTCCATCTAACTTCCCGTCATTCTGTTTTAACTACCAACAGGCATATCCCTGTCGTTACCCTTATCGTGGTTCGATACCGGAAAGTTTTATTCCTACACCTTTAATATATCCCTCTCAGCCTTTTGTTAATGATGTTCCATATACCAATCGTTATGGCGCAGTTGGTTATTACCCTCCAAGCCACAATAACTTCAAACTTAATTAGCCACCTCCAAATATTTTTTAATAATAACGATAACCCTAGTTTGGATACTCCAACTACACTAGAGGTCATATTACTTAATGCTAGATCTCTTATAAATAAGATGGCCAAACTGAGAGCCATTGCTTTCGAGTTAATTCCTGATGTTTGATGTGTAACTGAATCTTAAACCCATCCCTTAATTTCCGACTCTTTGCTTGTAATAGACCAGTATGATCTCTAACGTCAAGACCGCACTAATAAGCGTGGTGGTAGCTGTCTTCTCTATATTAAAGCTTCATTTAAGCACTTCATATTTGATCTAGATGTTACGTCATTCTCTGGTAATTACTGCTTCGCATCCATTATCCTGTCGCCCCGGCAAAAGGCTATCCTCGGATATATTTACAACCCGCCTAATTCATCATCCGATGATAATGCAAAACTTTGTGAAATTTTTAAATTGGTTTCGGAGTCCAATTTTAACATTAAAATAATCGCTGGGGATTCTAATTTTCCTGGAATTGACTGGATTTCAAACTTTTGTCCACCCAGATTTCAGCCTTTCCTAGATACCATTAATTTTTATAATAAGTCCCAAGTTGTCCGTTCTTCAACGAGAGACAAGCCTATTTTAGACCTGATTTTCACAAACGACATTGCTCCCCTCTTCGTTGATTTTAATCATGGCCTCTTCCAAAGTGACCATACATTAATTCACGTTTGCTTAACAATTGTCTCATCAAAAAAGGCTTGCACCTTTCGTCCCTATCATGCTTTTGACCTCGCAGATATGAGCTTAATTAACAACGTTTTGGACACATTGAACTTGCAGCATCTCTCCTCCATGAACGATGCAGCAAGTCTTTCTGACTTCATGTAAGTCGTTTCATATAACATCCTGGAATTTGTGCCAACCAAAATTGTCAATCCCTACACTTCGGAATCCACCGTCCCTCACTTTATTTTGCCAAGACTAAAGAAATTGAGGAGGTGGTTTAAAGATCAATGGACTAGTTCGTTATCTGTGAATCTAAGGATCTTAGAGATTTTCGAATGAGCCCCAAGGATTCGTTTTGCACGTGACAGACAGAGAGAATCTTGCGCTCTCAGCGAGCCAAACTCTGAAAAATCTGTTGCTCAACTGTTCCATCGTCGATCCTCCTACAAACGAGGTTATGTAATTTATCCGTTACTAAATGAAGCATACAACTTCGTTTTCGAAGACTCTGACAAGAATGAATTGTTAAGTGCGTTCTTTGCAAATTATCTTACGATGGAATCTGAACCGGTTCCGACGTTTCAAGCATCCTCATTCAATGTTATCAGCACCATTAATTTCTTCTTAGAATTAATTTGTAAGCAAATAATTGGTCAAAAAAACTCGCACTTTTCGGGGAATGTCGGTAATCCAAACTGAGTTATCAAGAGAGTGCCGAGGTTTCCCCGATTGCTTAGCCATATAATCTCAGTTAATCTTTTAAACGGATTTTTTCCTGACTCGTGGAATTATCGAGGCGTTCAAAAAATCCGGCTCTTGCTAAAACTTCTTGAAAAAATATTTTTGATCAAATTCTCGACTTTTGCCTATGAAATAAAAAAATTCAAGCGACTCGCAATGTTATTTTCTACCTGGAAGATCGTGCGAAGTGTGTCATTTATCTTTTCTTAACCTCGTCACACCCTTTCGTGATGAGCAGCAGTCAGCGGTTGTGATCTGCTTTGACCTGAGCAAATCCTTTTTCAGGAAACCAAAAAGACGTCTTCTGGTGAAACTGGAAGCCCTCTGCATCCGGTCTCCTCTCCTTGACTTCATTGGTTCCTTCTTGTATAACCGCAGCCAAACGGTCAGAGAAGTTAATAGCTACTGGACGCCTCAGCCGATCACGAATGGCGTTTTTCAAGGTACGGTTCTAGGTCCCCTTCTAGGTTCCCTTCTGTACATAAACGAAATTTCAACTTTAAATAAATAAATAAATTCTATATTTGGGGACCACAGGGCCCCATCATTACAAACATAGTATCATGGTTTAAATAAATACAAAGTGGATAATTGCTGCACTATGTGATCATCCATATGAACAGCAGAAATGAGTATTATGGTAAACATATCCGATTCAGAATGATTTGCCATTTTTAAAACAAAAGTCAACAATCTTTGGCATATACGGTGAACTGGAAAAGAAGCAGTAAAAAAACTCCTAGGGTTAAATCGGAGGCGGAGTTCGGCGAGCCACCAATTTTAAAAAGATATAGGAGAAAAAAACAGCTTTACTTAAAATTAATCGCTTAATGCAATGGAATAGTATTGTGATGTTGCTGACAACGTATGAGGGTTTGGAAACCTCCTTTTCGGGTGAGAGATAATAAATAAGTCAGAGCTACTGTTTATAAACACCAGTGGAGGTAAGAGAGGAGGAACTCATCGTGGACACCAGGGTCGAAACGAAGAGGCGACAGTAGAGTTCACGAGATCATCATCGAGATTCGACCTTGCTGACTGCATTGTCCACCACCAAAGAGTCGAAACAATCAGAACCCGCCTCGATCATCAACAGAACCTGGAGACTATCGTCAGAATTGCAAATTTGGAGGAAAGTATCAAGGTTGTCAAGAGTTGGCAATGCTAGTTTAAAAGTGGGGAAGAAAAAGTGAATGCAAAGATTGACTCTGCAGAGAATGATGGAAATATATTTAGAGACCAATATAATATCAAGGGAGCTGCCTCAAATACCAGGAGGACCCTTTTCAAAATCCAAAAGTTGCGAGTTTGGAAAGGAAACAGACAATAAGGACTTTATATCTTCCGAAGTTAAATGTTTGCGTGATTTGGTTTTGAAAATAGCTAATGTAGGCGACAACTTAATTTCCAGCGGAAGATTATTCCATATGAAAGTATATTTGGAGGCAAAAAACTGAGAACGGTTAGTTGTAGAGCTAAGGGGTGGTAAAATGATCATGGAGGAATTACGAGTGGCATAGGGTCGATCTACCGGAGTGAGAGCGTTAATTCGTGGGAGATTTGGGCTAGAGTTAACGCGAAACAGAAAGCAGAGACCGGCTTCGAGTCTTCTAACCCACAGAAATTTAATGTTTGCTAACTGGCATCTATCCATATAAGTGATACTGGATCCAGGAAGAGAAAATAGTCTTCGAGTAAAAACCCTCTGAACTTTTTCAATCTTACTGCGGTCAGAGGCGTTCATCAACCAAAAGAGGGGACTGCATTATTCTAGGATAGGAAGAACAAACATGCGGTACAAGTTTAACTTTATTTCCGGAAGGAAGAAATTATGTCAAATAAAACCACATATCTGTGCAGCCTTTGCAGAAATTCGATCTGCATGAGGCGATAATGCTAGCTTATTCGTGTAACTTAGACCTAAGTCTTTTATGGTTGACCGTTCTAAAATTGTACTATTTTTAACTAAGAAAGGTCCAGGAAGCTTGTTGGGGGCCAAAACACACGAAACTACTCTTGGATGGAGAAAATTCCATTTGCCAACTACAGCTCCAACGTGAGAGCATAAGTAGATCAGTGTTGATTTTATCAACGCAACTATTGATAGTGTCTTTAGAAAATGAATAAATGCACTTGAGATCGTCAGCGTAAACGAAAGTTTGTTAATTTGTGAGTGAAGTTGAAATTTCGTTTATGTACAGAATGAAGAGAAGAGGACCTAGAACCATGCCTTGAAAAACGCCACTCGTGATTGGCTGATGCTTCGACTAGCTTTTACCTACTTAGACCTTCTGGCTGTGGTTAGACAAGTATGAACCTATGGAGTCAAGGATAGGAGGCCAGATGCCAATGGCTTCCAGTTTCACCAGAAGCCGTCCGTGCAGTACCTTGTCATAGGCTTTGCTCAGGTCAAAGTAGAACACAACCACTGACTTCTGCTCATTACGAAGGGAAGTGACGAAGTTAAGAAAAGCTAAGTGACACACTTCGCATGATCTCCCAGGTCGAAAACCATATTGCGAGTCGCTTAAGAGCTTATTTTCTAGGCAAAAGTCGAGAATTTGATTAAAAATAATTTTTTCAAGAAGTTTTGCTAGAGCCGGGGTTTTGTGAACGCCTCGATAATTATTTACGTCCGAACGAGATCCCGACTTGAAGACAGGAAGAATACTAGATGTCTTCCATGAGTCAGGAAAGAATCCGTTTAAAAGATAACTGAGAATATATGGCTAAGCAATCGGGAAAAGCTCGGCACTCTCTTAATAAATGAGTTTGGAATACCGTCAGTCCCCGAAAAGTGCGAGTTTTTCAGACGAAATATTTGCTTACGAATTAGTTTTAAGAAGAAAACAATAGTGCTGATAACATTCAATGAGGATGCCTGAAACGTCGGAACCGGTTCAGATTCCATCGTAAGATGATTTGCAAAGAACGCACTTAACAGTTCTGCCTTGTCAGAGTCTTCGAGAACGAAGTTCTTGTCTTCGTTTAGTAATGGAGGAATTTCATAACCTCGTTTAGAGGAGGATCGACGGCGGAACAGTTGCGCAACAGATTTTTCAGAGGTTGGCTCACTGAGTGCACAAGATTCCCTCTGTCTGTCACGTGCATGACGAATCTTAGAGGCTAATTCAAAAATCTCTGCGATCCTTAGATGTACATACAACGAACTAGTATATGGATCTTTCAACTTCTTCTTCAATTTCTTTAGTCGTGGCAAAAGAAAGTGAGGAACGATGGATTCCGAAACGTAGGGCTTGACTATTTTGGTTGGCACAAGTTCCAGGATGTTATTTGAAACGACTGACATGAAGTCACAAAGACTTGCTGCGTCGTTCATGAAGGAGAGATGCTGCCAGTCCAATGAGTCCAAAAGTTGCTAATTCAGCTCATATCTACGAGGTCAAAAGAATGATAGGTACGAACGGCACTAGCCTTTTTCGATTAAACAATCAGAAGGCAACAGTGAATTAATGTATGGTCACTTTGGAAGAGGCCCTGATTAAAATCAACGAAGAGGGGAGCAATGTCGTTTGTGAAAATCAGGTCTAAAATAGGCTTGTCTCTCGTTGAAGAACGGACAAGCTGGGACCCATTAGAAAAATAAATGTAATCGAGGAAAGACTGAAATCTGGGTGGACAAAAGTTTGAAATCCAGTCAATTCCAGGAAAATTAGAATCCCCAGCGATTATTTTAATGTTAAAATTGGACTCCGAAACCAATTTAAAAATTTCACAAAGTTTTGCATCATCATCGGATGATGAATTAGGCGGGTTGTAAATATATCCGAGAATAGCCTTTGCCGGGGTGACAGGATAATGGATGCGAAGCAGTAATTACCAGAGAAGGACGTAACATCTAGATCAAATATGAAGTGCTTAAATGAAGCTTTAATATAGAGAAGACAACCACCACAATGCTTACTAGTGCGGTCTTGACAGTAGAGATCAGTAGCAAAGAGTCGGAAATTAAGGGATGGGTCCAAGATTAAGTTACACATAAAACATCAGGAATTAACTCGAAAGCAATGGCTCTCAGTTGGGCCATCTTATTTAAAACTGACCTAGCATAAAGTAATATGACATCTAGCGTAGTTCGATCATCCGAAAAAGGGTTATCGTTATTTATAAAAAAGGAAGACTTTGTGGTGGGGAAGTAAACTGTAGAGAGGAAGGTGCGGACGGAAAGTAAAATTGCTGCTGTCTAAAATTAGCTAAGCTGTTACTGCTATATTTACTTACAAATTAAGAAAATTTCGTTTACGCTGACGATCTCAAGTGCATTTATTCATTTTCTAAAGACACTGTCAATAGTTGCGTTGATAAAATCAACACTGATCTACTTATGCTCTCACGTTGGAGCTGTAGTTGGCAAATGGAATTTTCTCCATCCAAGAGTAGTTTCGTGTGTTTTGGCCCCCAACAAGCTTCCTGGACCTTTCTTAGTTAAAAATAGTACAATTTTAGAACGGTCAACCATAAAAGACTTAGGTCTAAGTTACACGAATAAGCTAGCATTATCGCCTCATGCAGATCGAATTTCTGCAAAGGCTGCACAGATATGTGGTTTTATTTGACAAAGTTTCTTCCTCCCGGAGATAAAGTTAAACCTATACCGCATGTTTGTTCTTCCTATCCTCGAATAATGCAGTCCCCTCTTTTGGTTGATGAACGCTTTTGACCGCAGTTAGATTAAAAAAGTTCCGACGGTTTTTACTCGAAGACTATTTTCCCTTCCTAGATCCAGTATCACTTATATGGATAGATGCCAGTTAGCATACATTAAACTTCTGTGGGTTAGAAGACTCGAAGCCGGTCTCTGCTTCCTGTTTCACGTTAACTCTAGCCCAAATCTCCCACGAATTAACGCTCTCACTCCGGTAGATCGACCCTATGCCACTCGTAATTCCTCCATGATCATTTTACCACCCCTTAGCTCTACAACTAACCGTTCTCAGTTTTTGCCTTCAAATATGCTTTCATATGGAATAATCTTCCACTGGAAATTAAGTTGTCGTCTACATTAGCTATTTTCAAAACCAAATCACGCAAACATTTAACTTCGGAAGATATAAAGTCCTTATTGTCTGTTTCCTTTCCAAACTCGCAACTTTTGGATTTTGAAAAGGGTCCTCCTGGTATTTGAGGCAGCTCCCTTGATATTATATTGGTCTCTAAATATATTTCCATCATTCTCTGCAGAGTCAATCTTTGCATTCACTTTTTCTTCCCCACTTTTAAACTAGCATTGCCAACTCTTGACAACCTGATACTTTCCTCCAAATTTGCAACCCTGACGATATTTTCCAGGTTCAGTTGATGATCGAGGCGGGTTCTGATTGTTTCGCCTCTTTGGTGGTGGACAATGCAGTCAGCAAGGTCGAATCTCGATGATGATCTCGTGAACTCTACTGTCGCCTCTTCGTTTCGACCCTGGTGTCCACGATGAGTTCCTCCTCTCTTACCTCCACTGGTGTTTATAAACAGTAGCTCTGACTTCTATATTATTTCTCCGAACCCTCATACGTCGTCAGCAACATCACAATACTATCCCATTGCGTCTGTCAAAGATTGTTGACTTTTGTTTTAAAAATGGCAAATCGTTCTGATTTGGATATGCCTACCATATTGCTCATTTCTGCGGTCAATATTGCTGGTCACATAGTGCAGCAATTATCCACTTTGTATTTATTTATACCGCGATACTAAATTTTTAATCCAGGGGCCCTGTGGACCTTAAATATACAATTTATTTATTCATTATTTGTTTGTTTCTTCATACTTCTCTTACAGAACCAGAAGGTCTTAGAAGGTAATATCTATTCGATGCATCAGCCGATAACGAGTGGCATTTTTCAAGGCACGGTTATAGGTCCCCTTCTAGGTTCTCTTCTGTACATAAACGAAATTTCAAATTCACTCACAAATTCACAAAATTTCTTTTACGCTGACGATCTCAAGTGCATTTATTCATTTTCTAAAGACACTGCCAATAGTTGCGTTGATAAAATCAACACTGAGCTACTTATGCTCTCACGTTGGAGCTGTAGTTGGTAGATGGAATTTTCTCCATCCAATAGTAGTTTCGCGTGTTTTGGCCCCACCAAGCTTCCTGGACCTTTCTTAGTTAAAAATAGTACACTTTTAGAATGACCAACCATAAGAGACTTAGGTCTATGTTACACGAATAAGCTAGCATTATCGCCTCATGCAGATCGAATTTCTGCAAAGGCTGCACATATATGTGGTTTTATATGACATAAATACTACCTTCCGGAAGTAAAGTTAAGACTGTACCGCATTTTGGCTCTTCTTATCCTAGAATAGTGGTGTCCCCTCTTCGGGCTGATGAAAGCCCCTGACCGCAGTAAGATTGAAAAATTTCAGAGTGTTTTTACTCGAAGACAATTTTTTTCTTCCTGGATCCAGTATCTCTTATACGGAGAGAGGTAATTTAGCAAACATTAAATTTCTGTGGGTTATAAGACTCGAAGCCGGTCTCTGCTTCCTGTTTTGCGGTAACTCTAGTCCAAATCTCCCTCGAATTAACGCTCTCACTCCGGTATGTCGACCTTATTCCACTCGTAATAACTCCATGATAATTTCACCAACGCTTAGCTCCACAACTAACCGTTCTCAGTTTTTTGCCTCCAAATATGCTTTCATATGGAATAATCTTCTACTGGAAATTAAGTTGTCGTCTACATTAGCTATTTTCAAAACCAACTTACGCAAACATTTAACTTCGGAAGATATAAAGTCCTTATTGTCTGTTTCCTTTCCAAACTCGCAACTTTTGCATTTTGAAAAGGTTCCTCCTGGTATTTGAGGCAATTCCTTGACCTTACATTGGTTTCTAAATATGTTTCGACTATCCTCTGTAGAGTCAATCTTTGCAGTCACTTTTTCGGCCCTTATTTTTCAACTAGCATTGCCAACTCTAAACATCCTTGATGCTTCTCTCCGCTGTTGCATTTCTGACGATGGTCCCCGAGATCTGTTAATGATCCTGGCGAGTTCTGCTTTTTCGTACCCTTGTTGGTGGAATATGCCGTCAGCAAGGTTAAATCTCGATTATGATCTCGTGACCTCTACTTTCCCCTCTTCGTTTCGACCTTGGTGTCTACGATGAGTTCCTCCTCTCTCACCTCCATGATTGTTATAAACGGTAACTCTGGCGTTTATATTATCTCTCACCCGACAAGTAGCTTTCCGAACACTCATACGTTGTCAAAATTATCACAGAAGTCTCCCATTGCATCGTTCCAACCCCATCAACTAGCTATTAGTTTTTTAGAAACGCAGTATTTTTCTCATGGTTTTTTTAATTGGCGGCTCGCCAAAATCCGCCCCCAATTTAACCGTTGAAGTTTTTTTAACTGTCTCTTTCACAGTTCACCGTATATTCCAAAGATTATTGACTATTGTTTTAAAAATGGTGAATCGTTCTGAATCGGATGTTACTACCAGACTAATCATTTCTGCTGCTTGTATGGCTGTTCACATAATGCAGCAATTATCCACTTTGTATTTATTTAAACCACGATACTAAGTTTGTTATGATGGGGCCCTCTGGGCCTTAAATATACAATTTATTTATTAACAGGGTCCCCATGGTTATTGCCCTCAAAATATACAAATAAACATGGGACTGACTGTGAGGTCTGAGTATAATTATCGGTTAGCAACCTTCAAACCCATGGCACTTATCGCACCATGGTAGTCTCCGGTTCGGATCACAAATGTGACAGATGAGTGACATGGTGAAGTAACTGAGGATCCTACCTCCCTCTCAATTATATGTGCTGGTTGAAAACGCAAAAGGATATGGACGGCAGATCGGATCCCAGTTCACACGGCCTGGTGCGCCGCGTCACACACACATCACACATCACCTGGACACAATCTAAAATGTACGGGTGTTTGCATATATCATTATTGGTGCGGCACAGATCTTGCATGTATTTACGAAAATGACTTTACGAAAATTGCTTATATTTTGTCGATAACCTATTCCCTGGTATTAAAATGTTGACTTATTTCGTCATTTCGGGATGCCATGGGATCCGTTAAATCCCCCGATACCCTTTCGAGTTATCCTTATTTCGCATAAGTGAAGGGCTGCACTGAGGTTCTTATATGCTCAGACTCCTTTCTCAGAGTTAACTATGACACTGACAGCCAAGTTTGCAGATGTTCTTATTTGCTAAATTTCTGCCATCCTTGGCATTCTTTAATTAACTTCGTAGGAAGAAAGTTTATAAATTCTTCATTTTCAACTTAAAGGACAAAAAGTAAATGTTTTTAGGTGGCAAATTCGTTATTCGAATACTTCGCCATATATTCAGCTTGAAACGCATGTTTTGGGTGGGGTGTTTGTTTAACTCAATCACAGTTTCCAGTTTGATGGTCACGGTTGTCTTCATGCTTTTGTGAGCGGCCCTGTCTGTGGACGTTATTCGCATTGATTATAATTCTTTTGAATTTGTTACCATGAATGCTGAACAAGAACGGCTCGAAAGGCTAGCTAAACTGAAAGCATTGGGTGAACAAGTCCGGATAGGCGGCAAAGGTACAGCTCGCAGGAAGAAGAAAGTCGTACACAAGAACGCGGCTGCCGACGACAAGAGACTGCAGACTTCCTTGAAGAAGCTTAATCTAAGCTCTATTCCCACCATAGAAGAGGTAATATCACGTTGTCCATCTAACTGTACAGGTCAACATGTACAAAGCTGATGGGACAATGATTCATTTCAAGAACCCCAAGGTACAAGCCTCTGTCCAGGCCAATATCTTTGCCGTCTCCGGTCAGGCTGAGACAAAGAGTACTTTCAAATTTTTGTAGCACATGCTTTAGCTTTGTCTGAACTGTTTCCGAGCGTTATGAACCAACTGGAGACTGCAAAGATGCGTCTTTCGAAGATGAACGGTAAGAGCCGATACATTGTTGGAGGTCTTTCTAGCTGTTTAATGTTCTAAGTACTCTTAAGCCTGGCTTTAACCGTGCGCGTTTAACGCAGCTAACTAGGGGTATATTCCACAATGAATTAAACGTCAATACCGATTAAGAGTTCTTCAAAGTGTTTAATGACATACTTTTGAAGAGGTACAGGCGAAACTTCGAAGGTTTTCCTTATGTTTTTTTTGTCACAGGAAACACTCAAAGTGCCTGTGACAACGTTACCGTCGCCTACCCGCTCCTCGCGGTTCGCATTAACTCTAAATACCATGGCCTGTCGTCCAGTTAGTTAAAAATATCCAGTAGTGGTGCCTTCTTTCAGCTTAGCTAATTCACCCTTGTAAGTCCTGTAACTGGTTATTACTGCCATGCAACTCCTTAAACGCGCTTTTATTTACACCTTTAGAAGCAGCCGGTGCAGATGCCAAGGAAAATGACGCAGTCCAGAATGACGACGATGACGATGTCCCCGACCTAGTTGGTGACTTCGATGAGAAAAGTCGTTTGGAATAGACCCATTAACACTTCTACTCATCCATCGTTCCGACAACTTGGCAGCTTACCCGCGTTGAAAGTCCGCCGGAATTCTCGGATATTGTCATGTTGAGCATTTCTTAACACTGCACAACATCACAATCTTGAGATACCTATGTATAGCCTAGCTGCCAAATCTTGTCACTGGCCCGTTTTGTGATAATGGAAAGTCGAACATTATTCGCTTTTTAAGTATTAGTTCTCAGTGAAAGTCTCTTTATTGGCACTCGGGCAATGCTTGTCGTGCCGGTCGTTTTAAACCTTTTAAACGTCTGCGGAGTGGATAAAAGTGCGGTAAGCTCCAACATTCAGCAGTTCTTTTAATATCATGCATTCTACAAACGTAACGACTGAACTTTCTCAATAAGCCTAGTTTGCTCATGACCCTCACGAGTTAACTTGCGCTAACTTCGGTTGTAATTCTTTTCTACTTACTGGTTTATTGAAACCCATTGTGAGTGACCGCCGTATATCTGCGCTGGGCGTCGGTTAATGTACAGCACCCGTGTTTGTGTTAACAGCTAACGTGATACCTGCCTTTCATGTTGTTCAGGTTGAGGCCGCATGAAGTTCTACCCCCGAAATCTAGATAGTCTGTTGTTAATTAAATACGAGTTTCGATTTACATTAGCAGTCCAGGATGAAGTATAGCTTCAGCTGGCGATGATTCCGTTTTGACAAATTTTTTAATGAGGGATGTTTTGTAACTGGCTGCCGGGCGTCCAGATCTAAGTCTGAATAAGAATCTTGTACTATATGGCGGCAGTGGCAATGGGAAGACGTCAGAACAGGTTGGCCTGTCTCGCTCTACTTGGTCCTGAATGTAGTCCACTTGTTCTTCCCCTTACCGATGTAGATGTGCATGTTTTCACTTTAGAGATGCGGCCTTGCAGCTATGTGACAACTTTGATTTGTTCTGCATTGGGGCCCAGAAATTCTTCGGCCAGTGCTCGTGCTTTCTGTGTGGGAGAGTTTGTCTCAAGCATTGGCGAAGCCAGACTACCAATTTAATAATAACCAGTGCGAAGTATTAATTGGAGAATAATCCCCGTGTAACGGTGACCGAAAGTCGCCGAATTTCTATTTTGCTCCACCCGCTCAGTTGTAGACGAAATTGACTGGCCGGTTTTCCCTGTTTTCACCCCTTCATGGTGTCCGGTCTACAAACCCCTTCGGGAACTGGTAGCGCCCGGTTGCAATTGCATGGCCATGTTTTCCCTTTGATGCATTCTGGCTGCGATACCTTATATGACCAATTCCATTGATTTGTGTGTCGACTTTGTCCTTACAGGTGGGGGTTCGATTTTTACGTTGATGGGTGGCGCAGAGGGCTGATCGGCCTGGTAAGCCAAACGTTATAGTCCGCTGTTAACAGGGTCCTGGCCTCATAGATAGAGTCCGCCAATGGTCGATTTGGTTAGGAGGCATTCACGTTATGTGCGATTGAACTCGTGGAACAAAGTATAGGTCAGCGTTAATACGCGGCCGTACTACACGCTAATGTTACCCTAACTCTCCATTGTGCTCTTCAGGGTTAGTATTCGTTGCCGGGTTAGTAGGGTCACACAATGTTTTGGTGGCCGTACGAGGGCCAAGTATCGGATCAAATGTCCACCAACATGGCAACGAATGCTAACCCTAACGAAAACAATGGATAGGGTTAGGACCAGGT
Source organism: Schistocephalus solidus (assembly GCA_017591395.1). Classification (NCBI taxonomy): domain Eukaryota; kingdom Metazoa; phylum Platyhelminthes; class Cestoda; order Diphyllobothriidea; family Diphyllobothriidae; genus Schistocephalus; species Schistocephalus solidus. The sequence continues at coordinate 50,216 of WEDG01000963.1, read as the reverse complement.
TAGAGCGCTCCTTTTCTTCATTTGGCCTCATCCATAAAAGTCCTACTATCAGCCTCCAGTATTACTCGCTGACATATCCCTTTTCTCTGAGTTGGGTCACATAATACGTTCTTGACGGTTAGGAAACTGTAACAAGGCTCTTTCTAGTGTAGTTATCGCACAAGTAGTTTTATCCGGAAGACTTGGTATTTACTGCATCCTAATCGCCAAGGACGATGCCGTCATCAAGCGGCTACAGAGAAGCTCGCGTTGTGCTGTCGTGCGATTCTAGCCATGAAAGACCGAACAGATTGCGGCAAAAATTGCTAATCAGCTAATAAGAGATCATTGTGTATGTTGACAAGGTTTTGCAGTGTCTAGTATTTGGTAGCTGCTCAATGTTAAGTTCTTTCCAAAAACCGCATTTACATCTACGCTAGCAACTGTTTTGATTACCGTCTCGCGCAGCTGCGAATTCGAAGCTGTCGGGTGTATTTAAACAGCTATCAGTCTCTTGGCAACAGCGGAAATGTGGACAATTCCCCTCAATTGAATAGATGCTAGACGGTCCTCAAATTACTCCCTCGTAAGCGATGCTCTGTTAACCTGTGGCTGCCAGCAGGCGGCCGCAGTAGCTCTTTCCTAAGTCTTCGAAATGCTAGGAGTGGTACTCAATTCTGTGGATTCGATTTTCCAGCATCGACTCTGATCTGGATCTCGAGAAGATTAGATCTTTCTATTTGTTCCATCTCTCCTGGTGCATTCTCGATTTGTGGCTTTTCGAATGACAGCAAAATCAAGGTGCGGAATTTGGGTTCCTGGGCCTTAGTAATAGTAGATCACGGACCAGCTACGGAAGGTCGCGGCCCGGCTAACCAATCACATGATAATGCGGATGCTGTGGCAATGATGAAGTGCTACTAACTAGGCTCTCCCAACGTGGTCGTCCGACTAGGTTTCCGGCAGACCAGTGCACTAGAGCCTGTAATTAGTAATTAATATTGTGAACTGTCGGTACCAATTGCACTGAACATTACAATTAACATCTGAGCCCTTCAGAGGGGGTGTCAGGATTGAGGCTAGAGCGTACACCAGTGCAAGTGCGCTTTCTAATCCGTCTTACTTGTGATCTGCGAACGGGGCCTTCTCCAAGAGCCGGCCTTGACGTGCGTAGCTCGCAAAATTTAAACAAACCCGACAGTTGTAAAACCCCTTCTTCACTCCACCCTCTGTACTCAACGGGTCTATGTAGGCTTCTCATGGGATGTTCGGACTCCCCACCTCTGCCTCTAAGTCATTTACTTGCCAGAAGGATGCTCGATACCAGCATTTGGTCGCCTGGATGCTGTCGGCAGATAGGGCTAGGTTCGCAGGAATTGAGGCTCTGACTACTTCGGCCTTCAGGTTGGTGAAATCAGGAAGATTTATCTGAGTTAGAGAAGAGAGCACTGTTCGTCGCCCACTTAACGGCCGACGGGGCATCTAAATTTAGGACGCGAGGGACAGAATTAGTTAGAGGAGCGTTCAGTTGTGCACATGAGTTGCATAACGGAGTTCTGGTTGGAAGCCTCGAATACTCGTATTATGTTCTGTTTGATTGGCTGTAGATTCCAGAGGTTTGGATTGAACTAGGGCTGTGTGCGTGGTTTTGCCCGCGCGGCAAAGACTGTCCACTACCTGTCTACCTTGGTCGGCACGCAACAGCGAGTTGCCTTTTAAGGTAATTCAATGTTGCCACGTTTCCGTTGTCAGGGCCGTAATGCACCATATGTTTCAATAGGACCTTGACCACCGTAGCGTTAAAAGAATTATCAAGATCCGAAATGCTATGAAAACGACTCAACTGAGCACCAATTCGGTCAGCCATCGTGCTGAAAATCCCGTTTGCCTTTCATTCGACAAAAGAGCCATGGCGAACAGTATTCACCGAACTTAATCCTTGCTGTGCCGCGGTGGGCTCGAAACTGATGCCCAGACTTCGGTAGTTTATCCTCATCTAACAGGCCTGACCACGGCCATTATCAACGTGTGCATTCAAGGTTAGAAAAGAACACAAGTAGACTAACAAGGCTTCAGTGCGGCAGTGTGTTGATCCAAATAGCTGTATCCCAGTGAAAACCACAGAACCTTGCTCACAACTAGAAGCGGTTCAAAGGTACCTTAGGTGGAATTCCAAGGGGATCAGTTTCGTTGAACTTCACACAGAGAAATTAGTCATTATTAACAAACGGAAAAACGGTGGCACCACTCTGATCCTTCTGTATCGTTTCAGAAGTATGGACGGGACAGTCCTGTTGACGAAGGGCTAATATCAGCAGACGGGGGACAGTCTTTAAGGATTCTGTTGCCTTTCGGTCGACTATTTTTGCCTCAGGTATCTCCCTAAGAGATGGCACGCTCGGACCTGATTTACACTCCTACAGCTAAGCGAATCCCCTCACCACCCGGAGCGCGTTCTTTAGCAGTGGCTGTCAGTGTCACGTAACTATTTGTGGCCCTAAGGATAGATGGATTGCCAGGCCGAGCCGAATTCGCACATTTTGAAAGATGAATTGAGGCAATGTTCGCATTTCAGGTGTGTGTATAAGTGAAGGTTGTTCGTTTACCGGAATCATAGCTTTATTCGTCTGAGCTTTCTAACTCTTACTGGAGCCCATCGCCATAGATAAAACGGCAACATAAACTAGTAACATTTATTGGGGGACAGGGGCCAATCAGACAACAGTGGTGCCAGTCCGGAGGTGATTATGCAGGGCCCTGTATGCAGGCACCAGATCGATAAATTGATTGACCGAGTTCTCATGGGAGGCCCAGGCTTCAATCAATGCTCGGCTTGTCTTGCATCTGGCGTGGGTGATTATCTTCGTGGCTGTGAGGTTAAACTCGTGACTGGTTTCGTAGGTGTGGGCAGCCACTTGCGATAAACCGTCACCCCGTCTCACAGCAAGCTTATGCTCGTGTATGCGTGATCCAAGCATACGTACAGTCTGTCCTGTGTAGTTACAGGAACAGTTTCGACACGGAATGCGATACACTACCCCGACTGCTCATTAGGATTTAATTTGTCCTTGATTCTCATGACCTTACTGCGCATGGTAGCTTTGGGTCGGTGTGCGATTTTGACACCAAGTACCGCAACAATGCGCTCTGTCGCTTCTGACACGTCCTTGATGTATGGCATCACATGCAGTACCGTAGGTGTTGGTTCTGGTTGGGTCCTCCGGGGGCGAACACGTAGGCATCGGCCTATGACCATCTTCTGATAGCCTTTCCGTATAAACTGATCGCGGAGGTAACGTGCCTCGCGTGTTTTTTTTCCGCCGGGTGGTTGCAATGAGTCTGGATGCTTTTTAACAGTGTTCTCACACAACTTCGTTTGTGAGCCACCGGATGGTTGTTGTGACAATTGAGAAGCTACGTGGTGTTCTTCGCTTTCCTGTAGACAGTCGTTTCTATTTCGACCTTGGAACTTTGCCTGACGAGTCCATCAACGAAGGGGAGCTGCTGCTCTTTTTCTTCCCTCGTAAATTTTATATCTGCGAAGATCGAGTTAAGGTGATCATGGAAATGCTCCAGCATGTTCCTCTTGACGATAAAAATTTGTCGTCTACGTAGCGGCGCCATAAGATAGGCGACTGTTGGGTGAAAGCGATCTTTTCCAGCTCTTGTAGGACCAATTCTGACTCTAAACCGGAGATTGGGGAGCCCATTGGAGTTCCCTTGATCTGCTCATAGGTTTCTCCGGCAAAGGTGAAGTAGGTCTTTTAACCAAATGCAAACAGCTTCATAAGGTGTTCAATTTTGAGAGAACTCTGGGTTTCGTCTTATGACGCCTCAAGTTTCCTGCACAAGACTTCTTGTGCTAAACTCAACGGGATAGATGTGAATAAGGACGTCGCGTCCAAAGAAACTATCACTTCGTCCGATTGAATCCTCCAACCTTGGAGGTCTGCCGGGAATTGGGGAGTGAACGGACTGAGGCAGGCGAATTATTTTGGAGAAATTTCAGTTTCAAGTACATCCATTTTTCTAGATTATAGGTGGGGCTGCCTTTCAGGGGTACTATTGGCCGCAGTGGAACATTTGGTTCATGGACCTTTGGCAGACCATAGAAGCGAGCCAGAGCTGTATCTGTTGGTTTCATTTGGTGCCGCTCGTTCTCCGTAATCACATTTTGGCGTTTGAATTCTCCGAGTAATTTATTCAATCGACTTGATACCGCTTCGGCTTGTGCGTCCTGTGCTGGTCTGTAAAATTTATTATCGTCCAATAGAGCCTTGGATTTCTCATTGTATTCTTCTCGATTCATTACGACAGTTGATCGCCCCTTATTAGCGGGTGGAATGATAATTTGTTTGTCCGTCCTTTGTTCCTTCAAAGCTTTTGACTCACTCTTCGAAACACATTGGGTTGGTCTGTGTGCCATCAGCAAATATGTTTCACGTTGTCGGATGGATTGTTTCTCGTCCTTGGTTGTATCAGTTCTCACAAGCATGGATTCCAGAGCTGCAATAAAATCGGCAGCGTCGGCATCGGCGGTGTTAAAACAAGCTTCATGCCGCAGCACCCGTAGTTGTTGCTCAGTTAGCTGCTTGGATGAGAGGTTGTGGACCAAGTTCGAGCTTCATGTTTCGGATGCCTGTAACTTATCCTACACCTACGAAATGGGTCACGAGTTTAACTTCGAAGCCATGAAGGTAATCGCCCACGCAAGACAAGCCGAGAATTGATTGAAGCATGGGCCTCCGATGAGAACTCGGTCAATCGATTTATCGATCTGGTGCCGGCATACAGGGCCCTGCTTAGTTACTTCCGGACTGGTGCCACGGGTCTCTGATTGTACCCTGCCCCCCAATAAATGTTACTCGTTTATGTTGCCGTTTTATCTCGGACGATGGACTCCAGTAAGAGTTCGAAAGCTCAGGCGAATAAAGCCATGATTCCAGTGAACGAACAACCTTCTCCACTTATTTTTGAAAGATCTCTGGGCATCGTCGGAAAGCCCAGAAGACTAGAATAGTCAATCATGGCTTGGTTGTCGTCATTCGGCCGCCTCGAATCTTGGTTGGTCAGACTTCATTTTGAACTTGGTTAGCTTTGAGCTGCGATCTAGTGGCATCCGAACACGAGGTCTCAGGGGCGATCATAAATATTGCATGTTTCCTGGAAGAATTAGAGGATATCTACCTCGGCCTACCTGTGGTGTGGGTCTGAATGACTGATTGTGCCACAGGAATCGGAAATGGTAATTTTTTTTCCTCTTCCACTGTTCTTCGGCTATTAATATGCCACCAATGGAGTTTAAAGGCCTGCTAGAACGCCCATCTTCGTTCGTGAAATAAGCATACAATGAGAGGGTCGCTACGTAGGTTCTACTACAGAGGACGAGGACTTAGTCGAGAAACTTGCCGGCAAAGTCTATGGGGTCTGGGACTTTGGTTGCAATTGCGTATGAAGACTTAAGACTTAAATCCAGATCAGTAGGCTCCAAGTCCAAAGTCCTGGACGGGTGTCCGAACACCTGCTGTCAGAAATTAGCAAGGTCTTTTCTGCGCTGTCACGGAGTAACTGCTTGAGGTTGTGGAGTGGTAGTAAAGCCTCGGACTCGTAAAATAAGCACTTATTTGTCTCGTGTTGCATTTATCTAGCTCCAACTCATAAGGTTGGAGTTGCTGTTAGTAGTACAAGTGCGCCTGCATAGAACTTCCATTTCAAATCCTCCAAACTGTTACCCCCAAATCTCAGTAGTAAGGGCTTATGGAATGTGCTTCAAACAAACATAACTGCAGTAACCATTACGAAGTCAGTCTTCTAAATCTACTACCCTCGTGAATACCTTGCCTGTTTTTTGACGCACATCGTTCTTAATTAGCGAGCGCCAGAAATTTCAACTTGTGCGTACTTACAAGAGAGCACACACACAGGCCATAACTCTGATGTCGAATTTTGCAGAAAAGTAGAACCGTCGATGGTTTATAGAAGTCACATCTCTTTATCCGAATTGGTCGCTACGCCCACGATGAGGTAACATGTTCTGGTTTTCAAAGTATTAACTCGCACGGCTGCAATCCATGGGTACATCAACCAATTCATTCAAATGAAGCACCAATTCTGATACAAAATATGCGCAATGAGAGCAGTGACCATCGTAGGAAGTCTAAATTGTACCAGCCTGAGATCCAATTGAAATTTTTGAGGAAGCCCTCGCAACACAAGTAAGTCGATACTGTCTGACCTGGACTATAATCCCTGCGACGTGCTGGAGAGGGCCGTCAATAGGGCGTGAAAAGTAGTCAAAAAGCCGAAAGAAAGAAAAATGCAGTGCTAACCAACTCTTAGAAAACTGCAAAATTTACAAAAGACCCTTAGAAGCAAGTCCACAGCAAGGCGACAGTGAGTCGCTGTGGAAAATTCACCATAGGTATTTCCAATTAATAGCGGATTTTGTCCAAAATGGCGCCATGCCGGTGATATCGAAAAGTTGCGATAGGACGCTATGCAACGACAGCAGTAGGACAGGCCGTATGTACTAGAGTGTAGGGGTAATAGTTAGGGGTAGCACCACACAGATAGCATTCGGTCGCTCCATTTGTCTCGTTCAGGTGGTGAATGCTCCTGTGGCCGCCTCTAACTGGTACCCAACTCTCACCTGTGGCTCCTCGAAGTTGGGTTCTTCCCAGAGGCCACACCCCGGGCAACCATCACGACCGGTGGGCTAAACCAGGTAAGGGTCTCCGGTGTTCTGTGTGCCTCCACACCCGGTATGTCTGACTCCCGAACTTCCCATCTCCCCCTCTAAAAAAGTCCTACGGTGGGGGCGAGAGCAACCCCGTAGGCGGCCCAGGCTTACTCGGGTCGTTCTCCCACTAAAACAAAACCGTAACCCATAGTGGAGTTCGGCAGCCGTCTGGGATGTCCGAGCAGCCCTATTTAGGGACAGCACTGCTTGCCTCCTCGCGGAGGAAGGGGCTAGAAAAGGTGCCCTAAACAAAAGCTGGGTATCACGTCTTCTGCAGCCGGCCGCGGCTCGCAGATCGCAAACTACGCGGTCGTAAAACTCAAACAAACAACAATACCTCCCGTCCCCATCCCCCTCGCCATACCCTCCAGGCTGCTCGGGTAAGTCCACTCACACTAGCAGCCTGGAATGTTCGTTCCCTTTTAGACAATCCTAGGAGCAACCGGCCGGAACGGAGGACGGCGCTAGTCGCTCGGGAACTGGCGCGCTACAAGGTGGACATTGCTGCTCTCAGCGAGACCCGATTCTCTGAGCAGGGTCAGCTGGAGGAGGTGGGTGCTGGCTTCACCTTCTTCTGGAGGGGCCGGCCAAAGGCAGAGTGACGTGACGCTGGTGTTGCCTTTGCAATCCGTAACGACATTGTTGGACGTCTGCCCTGTCTGCCGCAGGGTATCAAGGATCGCCTGATCAGCCTCCGCCTTCCTCTTCGGGAAGACCAGTTCGCCACCATCATCAGCGCCTATGCTCCCCCAATGACGAGCTCTGATGCGGCGAAGGACAAATTCTACGAGGACCTGCACGCCTTGCTGGCGACTGTACCGAAAGAGGACAAATTAATTGTCCTTGGTGACTTCAATGCCCGCGTCGGGACGGACCACGCTGCCTGGCAGGGAGTGCTGGGTCCCCACGGCATCGGTAGCTGTAATGATAACGGCCTCCTTTTTCTGCGCACGTCTGCGGAACACCGTCTCCTGCTGACTAACACCTTCTTACGCCTTCCGACGCGGGAGAAGGCCACGTGTATGCACCCTCGGTCGCGGCGCTGGCATCTGCTGGACTATGTTCTCGGCCAGAGGCGCGATCGACAGAACGTGCTGGTAACCAAGGCGATCCGCGATGCCAATGGTTGGACAGATCACCACCTCGTCATCTCCCAGATGAGGCTCCGACTGCAACCCCGACGAAGGCCCCAAGGTAAGAGGCCGCCATGTAAGTTAAATACTCTTTTATTAAATTTTCCTGCTCACTGTTTTGATTTCAGCAACCAGATAACCGAGAAACTGGAAACCTGCATGCTTTAGATGATAACGCTACCGTGGAGACACGATGGTATCAACTGCGATATGTCATCCAGTCCACCGCCCTCGATGTCCTCGGACGCGCACGCCGTCGACACCAGGACTGGTTTGACGACAATGACGCCGACATCAGCAACTTACTCGCGGAGAAGAATGGACTACATAAAGCCTACATGGACCTTCGGACTGACGCCACCAAAGCAGCCTTTTTCAGATGCCGGCGCCTTGTACAACAACGGCTGCGGGAGATGCAGGATGCCTGGATGATCCGAAAGGCTGAGAAAATCCAGGGGTATGCGGACCGCAATGAAATGAAAAACTTTTTCAAAGCCATCAAGGTCATCTACGGCCCGTGTACCAAAGGGTCCGCACCGCTGCTCAGCTCTGACGGCACAACACCGCTGAGAGAGAAATCGCAAATTCTGAAGCGCTGGGCCGAGCACTTCAGAAATGTCCTTAATTGCTCATCAGCCATCTCCGATGCTACAATTGACCGGCTCTCTCAAGTGGACACGAACAATGACCTGGATCTGCCACCTTCCCTACCAGAAACCATCTGGGCCGTGCAGCAGATTTCCAGCGGTAAAGCACCGGGATCCGACGCAATCCCACCGGAAGTCTACAAGCACGGTGGGCCCCGGCTGATGGCAGAACTCATAACACTCTTCCAGGAGATGTGGTGCCAAGGACAAGTTCCTCAGGATTTCAAAGACGCGACCATCGTTAATCTCTACAAACGGAAGTGAACCGGCAACTCTGTGATAATCACAGAGGCATCTCGTTGCTCAACATCGCCGGGAAGATCTTCACCCTTATCATTCTCAATCGTCTTAACGATCACCTAGAGCAGGGACTGCTCCCGGAAAGCCAATGTGGCTTCCGCCGACACCGCGGAACAACCGATATGATCTTTGCCGCCCGCCAGCTACAAGAGAAGTGTCAGGAGATGCGAACTCACCTATACACTACCTTCGTGGATCTAAGGAAAGCCTTTGACACGGTGAATCGTGACGGACTGGGGAAATTCATGCAGAAATGTGGTTGTCCTGAGCGGTTCACGCACATGGTGCGTCAGCTTCATGATTGGGTGACGGCGCGCGTCACTGACAACGGGACAGTATCCGAAGCATTCGCAGTGACCAACGGAGTGAAGCAGGGCTGCGTACTGGCCCCCACCCTCCTTAGTCTCATGTTCTCGGCTATGCTGATGGACGCCTACCGTGATGAGCAGCCTGGTATCCGCATCGCCTACAGAACTGACGGGCACCTTCTCAACAGTCGGCGTATGCAGGTTACAACGCGCGTGTCTACGACTACAGTCCATGACTTGCTCTTTGCGGACAACTGCGCCCTTAACACCGTGACGAAGGAGGACATGCAAAGGAGCATGGACCTCTTTACCGAAGGCCGCGCCGATTTTGGATTAATGATCAGTACAGAAAAAACGGTTGTCATGAACCAGCCGCCACCCAGCGCGGAATATAATGCTCCTCGAATCAATGTCAACGGTGCTCAACTCAAAAACGTGGAAACCTTCGCTTATCTAGGAAGCACGATGTCACGCTACACGAGAATCGATGACGAGGTTGCCCAACGGATCTCCAAAGCTAGTCAGGACTTCGGCCGGCTGCAGGCCTCCGTGTGGAATCGCCACGGTATTCACCTGAACACCAAACTGAAAATGTATAAGGCCGTCGTCTTGACGACACTCCTTTACGGAGCGGAAACCTGGACCGTCTACTCGAACCAAGCCAGGAAGCTAAATCACTTTCATCTCAGCTGCCTCCGCAGAATACTGAAGCTGAGATGGCAAGACAGGATCCCGGACACGGAAGTCCTGGAGCGGGCCGGAATCCTCAGCATCCATGCCATGCTGAGGCAAGTGCAACTGCGATGGAGTGGCCACCTGGTAAGAATGGACGACGAGCGACTACCCAAACGAATTTTCTACGGAAATGTCGCTACCGGTTCTCGCCGGCATGGAGAAGATCAGTGAAGACTGGTTCAGCAGTCTATGAGGCCAACCGGATCGCCGCCGCCAAGGCCAAAAGGGCGGCACGAAAGTCACCAGCGCCCCGGACCAACACCACCAATGCCCAGGCCTGCCAACATGCCCGCGCTGTCAACGCATCTTCTGCGCGCGAATCGGCTGGTTGGACATCTTCGGACGCAATGCACCAACAATCCGACAATTCCAATTTCTACGTCAAATTCTGCCAACCCTCCTTCTGACTCCCCCACCCTCACTCCTGGCATCAATTCCATTACTCCCACCATCATAGAGACCACATCCATCTACTCATCGCCTGTTACCCCCACCACCGCAACCACAACCGCCTTCGCCTTCACTACCACCACCATCAGCGATGGAGAATCTCTCCTAAGCTTTACTCAATGCGACCGCACATTCACCTCACGCATCGGCCTGGTCGGTCACTTGCGAATACATTGTACAGAGACCGGTGGGACAGTGCCTGTAGCACCATCACACAGCAGAGATCGTCGCCTCCACTGCCTTCACTGTCCTTGCGCATTCACTCATCGCATGAGCCTATTCGGTCACATGCGCATCCATGACAACGGAATTCACCACAATGCCGACAACACCGATACACCATGCACACCCTCCGCTCCTGCCATTCTTAGCGACCCTGCCACCCCCACTACCATGAATGACATCCCCCCAGCCTCTACCGATTTCTCCTGCCCACACTGTGCCCGCAACTTCAACTCACGTGTCGGCCTGGTCGGTCACCTGCGAATCCATCGCACTGAGGCTGGTGAACCAGTGCCTGGGGCTCCGACATACATTCGACGCGCCCGCCTTCACTGCCCTCACTGCTCCTGCACATTGACACACCGCATGGGCCTATAAAGACACATGCGCCTCCACGACAACCTCCGGTAAACCATCGGAGGTTAAGCTACATCAGCGCACACTACCTACACCAAAACATCGACAACACCCTCACAATCACCATTTACCAGAGTATATCATGGTTTCCTAGACACCGTGGCTGGGAAGTCTGCCAATCTGACGCTTCCACCAGACCACGTCGTCGGCTCAGTGTATGTGCTGTGTGTGTCGAGTGGCTGACCAGTGGACTGGGAGGCAGACGGCGATAACTGCTCCATATCCCCTGAGTTTGTGAATCCTGGTGTGTGCGTTGTGGGAGCCAGGTCGTGATGTGGCGCGCGAAGGCGGGTACGCCGATCCGTCAGCCAATGCGCCCACTCCCACATCAGGCAACTGACCGGCTCGGACAGTGTCTGATGGTGGGGGTTGGGGAGAGAGTGAGGAAGACAGCTCAGCGCATGTTCCTCACTATAAACAATCTGATGCGCTTAAAACTATCACGTTGCGCTAAAAGCCGTGGCTTGGAAGGTTGCCAACTGACGGGATAACTCGGACCGCGTGGGCAGCCCAATGTGTGTTTTGTGTGGAGTGGCTGACTGGCGGACTGAGAGTCAGGCTTCAATGGATCCTTCTTAATGTGGTCTTTATGGCACTCCCAATCTGTGGGATCCGAGCCAGGTGTGGTGGTACGCCCAGGGGCGGCTCCGGCAGCGCCAGCCACCTGCGACCTCTCTCATCTCCGGTCTTCTTGCCTGTTTCGTGAGACCGGGCTCAGGTGGGGGAGGAGAAGTGTGCGGTAACGTTAACCACCGCGGTTGGAAGGTTGCCAACTGACAACTACATTCAGATCTCGCAGTTAGTCCAATGTGTGTTGTGTGGAGTGGCTGACTGGTGGTCTGAGAGTCAGGCTGCGATGGCTCCTTCTTAACGTGACCTCTGGCTATCTCTTACATGTGAGATGTAAGCCGTTCAACCCCCCTGTTGTGTGAAATCCTGGTGCTTGTGTTTGGGGGGCCAGGTCGTGTACGTAGTACACGTAGACGAGGTCACCAGCAGCTGCGCCCGCTTCCGCATCAGACAACTGACCGGCTCGGACAGTGGTCTGATTGTGGGGGTGGGGGAGAGAGTGAGGTCGAAAGCTCAGCGTATTTTCCTCACTATAAACAATCTGAAGCGTTTGAAACTATCACGGCGCGCTAAAAGCCGTTGCTTGGAAGGTTGCCAACTGACGGGATAACTCGGACCGCGTGGTCAGCCCAATGTGTGTTTGTGTGGAGTGGCTGACTGAGAGTCAGGTTGCAATGGCTCCTTCTTAATGTGGCCTTTACGGCACTCCCACTCCGTGGGATCCGAGCCAGGTGTGTTGGCACGCCCAGGGGCGGCTCCGGCAGCGCCAGCCACCTGCGCCCTCTCCCATCTTCGGTCTTCTTGACTCTGTCTTGAAACCAGGCTCCGGTGGGGGAGGAGGAGAGAGTGCGGTAGCTGCAGCGCAAAGCTACTATCACTTAAAACTAATTCACGCGCATGTCACCGTCCCTGCACCACCTGGTGTGGAGCATACGGTGGGCCTCGTCGAAATCGACGGTCGAACTGCCACTGGGCATCGTAGTGCTATGCATGCATCTTTTAATTTACGCCACCAACGTGCCCTAAACCCTTTCCTGAAAGAGTATTTGGAAGTCAATTTGAATGTCACATAATTTTGTTGGTTTATTTACTTAAAAAACAATAGTAACTGTACACAATAAATGTGCTCCTCGGTCTACGCACTGGCCTTTTGACAAGTAACCCGTGTCACCTTCGCAGGGCGGGATGTACCAGCTTCCTAGTCTAAAAAGATGTCGTACTTTAGAAGGTATTTAAATATAATCTACCCACCGAGTGCATTTGGAGATCCTTGTTCACTGCCTATTTAGCGCATCCAATGCCCGCTTAAGTCGCCTGGTGAAGGCGGCTTCTAGTTCGTGGATATCTGGCCGCGATCACAGTGATGGAGTCTCCTTCTTCGCGACTACTGCCTGGAACTCACCTCTTCGCATCTAGTAGCACAGAGTTATCTGTATACTGTGTTTTGAGATAAAATATCTGCAACAGTCAGCTATGGACTGTCAGTTTACACCTTTATCAGCCAACATATTTCCAATCCATTTTCGGGAAGCCTCGGGGCAACTAAAACAAACAGCGCACCGAAACGGAGGTACAGGCAAAGGCGGAGTAGGCTGGAAGGTCACTTTAGGGTTTATTATCATTCATCAGCCAGCCAGCCCGCCATACCAAATCCCAAGTAGGGATGACCTGGGATTTGGCACAGGTTCTTCGCTCCTTGATCATTTGATCTTTGATGATCAATGCTGTACCATTGATCCACGGTTGAATTGTCCTATCGGTTGTGATTGTGGATAGTAACTATGGCGGAAAAACATACCCTTTCATATGATTATAATCCCCCGATATATTCTGATTACGGGATGGTATTGGACACTTTAACTTTGCCTTGGGAGATCGAGTCTTGAGCCAATACAGGTGGTCGCAAAACGGCCTACCGGGAATAGCTCATACTTATTACTAACGAAGACTAGAGGCACAAAATGACGGCAAAAAACCAGAAGTTGGCACAGCCGTCCGTATTCACGGTTTTCGGTGCCGCCACTTACCTATGCCGCCGTCTGTTCGCCTAACACGTATGACAAGCACTGCGTACGCGGGTGACTCAATCTCCGGCTCGTGATGCCGTAACGCCAATCGATATTTCTCCCTTTTCCCATTGGCTACAGCGAGTCAAATTTCGAGGGCATGCACTTGGACAGACACTTGCCTGGTGAGGATACTTGTTGTAAGTGTTTGAGAGTGCCTCAGCAAAGGCTTGTCCAGCTTCCCCTGCCTTCCCTGCCTTCGGATTTTGGAGCATTCAAGCTGTGGACTTGCGTACCTCCAAATGGTCACTCCATCGGCTTTGATTTTTGACGGTGGTACTTCCCAATCACTGAATACCAGCCATCGTGCGACCACCGTCCTTGAATCTTGACCCAAACCTCGAAAGCAACATGGGAATATCCATTTTCATCCTGCAATTAACGTAGGATGCATGTATTGTAACTGTTACAAACAGAGCCAACAAAAGTAGAAGCGAGGAAACAGGCGGGAGTGCATACTGCCTGGGTGGCTTTGTGCTCCACTGTTTTTATACTTGTGTGGGAGCGAGGTCCAGGTGCACGTGCCAGTGTGCAAGGAACTGTCTGAGGGATCGACGTCCGTGATTGGCTAGAGGTTCTACTGTATGTCTGGGAGTTCAAGTTAAGGATGAATAGAGTTGGCGATCCTGGGACAAGCGGTGTGCGCGCGCAAACGCTAACACAAGTTAACAGAAACCAAGACTGCGAGAAACAAGCCAAATGAATGAAACTACTGCCCAAAACGAACAATAAACGCGACCTTTTGGACGAGACTGTTCAGAGAAAGACGAAACAATGTACGACATCAACCTGATGAGCTAAATGAAGTTTTGGAATACCAGGGCGTTCATTGGGACGACACATCAGAAAAGAGGCTTTACATGACTGTCCGAAGTCTTAAAGTTTTCCTTAATATTACTGCAAGCTTTAAAAGTAAACACATTCGCAATAGGGCTATGCAAATGAACGCTCTTTTGAAGCATGAAAACACATGAACTGGGTTGACAGTAAGACGCGGAATTTCAGAATACAATCATCGTTTAAAGGAAAGGGTCCAATCATATCAAAATTCGTTTGTTGAAAATGACGGCTGTATCTGGGGTCAAAGAAAAATCTCATGTTAAAAGAACGGTGAATCCTCCTTGACGAATAATACAATAAAACAGAAGATACCAACAGTCACACAAACCTTAGGTAAGATCAAGGACGACGGAGCGAATACTCATATCAGAAAAGAGGAAAGCAGTGGTTACATAAGCTAGGCAATTAATGCTTTAGTCTGCATTGACTGGGGGGTTAGAATAAGCGTTAAAAGTCAATGAGGAAGATACCCAAACTAAGATAGATGGAGCCATATAACGTGTTCAGACAAACATCACTTTTCCAGGAGAACAAAAACCAAAAAACTACGCAGTCTGAACTAAGCTCAAGATTACGGACAGGCGATTATCTACAAGTACGAATAATATAATTTTAAGGAAAGCACCGAAATCAAGAAACGTTAATGTATCATGATAGGACGAGAAGTAAGTGATACAAGTAAAATTAATTTAGGGGGTTTTAGCATAAATGGCACGTGCATGTTGCACAAACACACGACAGTTCGACCGTTGATTTTGACGAGGTCCACCCTTTGCTCCACGGAAGGGTGGTACAGGGACCGTCACTTGCGCGTGATTTAGTTTAAAGTGATAATAGACTTGCGATGCATCTACCACACTCTCTCCTCCTCCCCACCTGAGCCCAGTGTCATGACAGAGTCAAGAAGACCGGAGGCGGGAGAGGGCGCAGGTGGCTGGCGCGACCGGAGCCGCCCCTGGGAGTACCACCACACCTGGCTCCGATCCCACGGAGTGGGAGTGCAATAAAGGCCACATTAAGAAGGAGCCATTGCAGTCTGACTCTCAGTCTGCCAGCCAGCCACTACACACAAAACACACATTGGGCTGACCACGCGGTCCGAGTACTCCCGTCAGTTGGCAACCTTCAAAGCCACGGCTTTAAGTGCACCGTGATAGTTTCAAGCGCGTCAGATTGTTTATAATGAGGAAAATGCACTGAGCCGTCGACCTAACTCACTCCCCCACCCCCACAATCAGACACTGTCCGAGCCGGTCAGTTGCCTGATGTGGGAGTGGGCGCATTGGCTGACGGATTGGCGTACCCGCCTTCGCGCACCAAAGCACGACCTGGCCCACATAACGCACACACCAGGATTCACAAACTCAGGGGATATGGAGCAGCCATCGCCGTCTGCCTCCCAGTCCACTGGTCAGCCACTCGATCCACACAGCATGGCAGTTCGACCGTCGATTTCGACGAGGTCCACCGTATGCTCCACACCAGGTGGTGCAGGGACGGTGACTTGCGCACGAATTAGTTTTAAGTGATAGTAGCCTTGCGCTGCAGCTACCGCACTCTCTCCTCCTCCCCCACCGGAGCCCGGTTTCAAGACAGAGTCAAGAAGACCGGAGATGGGAGAGGGCGCAGGTGGCTGGCGCTGCCGGAGCCGCCCCTGGGCGTGCCAACACACCTGGCTCGGATCCCACGGAGTGGGAGTGCCGTAAAGGCCACATTAAGAAGGAGCCATTGCAACCTGACTCTCAGTCAGCCACTCCACACAAAACACACATTGGGCTGACCACGCGGTCCGAGTTATCCCGTCAGTTGGCAACCTTCAAAGCAACGGCTTTTAGCGCGCCGTGATAGTTTCAAGCGCGTCAGATTGTTTATAGTGAGGAAAATACGCTGAGCTTTCGACATCACTCTCTCCCCCACCCCAACAATCAGACCACTGTCCGAGCCGGTCAGTTGTCTGATGCGGAAGCGGGCGCAGCTGCTGGTGACCTCGTCTACGTGTACTACGTACACGACCTGGCCCCCCAAACACAAGCACCAGGATTTCACACAACAGGGGGTTGAACGGCTTACATCTCACATGTGTGAAATAGCCAGAGGTCACGTTAAGAAGGAGCCATCGCAGCCTGACTCTCAGACCACCAGTCAGCCACTCCACACAACACACATTGGACTAACTGCGAGATCTGAATGTAGTTGTCAGTTGGCAACCTTCCAACCGCGGCGGTTAACGTTACCGCACACTTCTCCTCCCCCACCTGAGCCCGGTCTCACGACACAGGCAAGAAGACCGGAGATGAGAGAGGTCGCATGTGGCTGGCGCTGCCGGAGCCGCCCCTGGGCGTATTACCACACCTGGCTCGGATCCCACAGATTGGGAGTGCCATAAAGACCACATTAAGAAGGAGCCATTGCAGCCTGACTCTCAGTCCGCCAGTCAGCCACCACACAAAACACACATTGGGCTGCCCACGCGGTCCGAGTTATCCCGTCAGTTGGCAACCTTCCAAGCCACGACTTCTAGCGCAACGTGATAGAAGTGATAGTGAGGAACATGCGCTGAGCTGTCTTCCTCACTCTCTACCCAACCCCCACCATCAGACACTGTCCGAGCCGGTCAGTTGCCTGATGTGGGAGTGGGCGCATTGGCTGACGGATCGGCGTACCCGCCTTCGCGCACCAAAGCACGACCTGGCTCCCACAACGCACACACCAGGATTCACAAACTCAGGGGATATGGATCAGCCATCGCCGTCTGACTCCCAGTCCACTGGTCAGCCACTCGACACACACAGCACATACACTGAGCCGACGGCGTGGTCTGGTGGAAGCGTCAGATTGGCAGACTTCCCAGCCACGGTGTCTAGGAAACCGTGATATACTCTGGTAAATGGTGATTATGAGGGTGTTATCGATGTATTGGTGTAGGTAATGTGCGCTGATGTAGCTTAACCTCCGGTGGTTTACCGGAGGTTGTCGTGGAGGTGCATGTGTCCTAATAGGCCCATGCGGTGTGTAAATGTGCAGGATCAGTGAGGGCAGTGAAGGCGGGCGCGTAGAATGTATGTCGGAGCCCCTGGCATTGGTTCACCAGCCTCCATGCGATGGATTCTTAGGTGACCGACCAGGCCGATGCGTGAGTTGACGTTGCGGGCGCAGTGTGGGCAGGAGAAATCGGTAGAGGCTTGGGGGATGTCATTCATGGTAGTGGGGTGGCAGGGTCGATAAGAATGGCAGGAGCGGAGGGTGTGCAGGGTGTATCGGTGTTGTCGGCATTGTGGTGAATTCCGTTGTCATGGATGCGCATGTGACCGAATAGGCTCATGCGATGAGTGAATGCGCAAGGACAGTGAAGGCAGTGGAGGCGACGATCTCTGCTGTGTGATGGTGCTCCAGGCACTGGCTCACCGGTCTCTGTACAATGTATTCGTAAGTGACCGACCAGGCCGATGCGTGAGGTGAATGCGCGGTCGCATTGAGTACAGCTGAGGTGAGATTCTCCATCGCTGATGGTGGTGGTAGTGAAGGCGAAGGCGGTTGTGGTTGCGGTGGTGGGGGTAACAGGCGATGAGTAGATGGATGTGGTCTCTATGATGGTGGGAGTAATGGAATCGATGCCAGGAGTGAGGGTGGGGGAGTCAGAAGGAGGGTTGGCAGAATTTGACGTAGAAATTGGAATTGTCGGATTGTTGGTGCATTGCGTCCGAAGATGTCCAACCAGCCGATTCGCGCGCAGAAGATGCGTTGACAGCGTGGGCATGTTGGCAGGGCCTGGGCATTGGCGGTGTTGGTCCGGGGCGCTGGTGACTTTCGTGCCGCTCTTTTGGCCTTGGCGGCGGTGATCCGGTTGGCCTTATAGATTGCTGAACCAGTCTTCACGGATCTTCTCCATGCTGGTCTATCCTTGGCGAGGTCCTCCCTGGTAACCGGGTTGCTTTGCAGTTGCTTCCGAGATTTCTTCAGTGTCCCTTAGCCGTCGTTTTTGACCTCTCTGTCGGCGAGCACCCGTAGCGACATCTCCGTAGAAAAGTCGTTTGGGTATTCGCTCGTCGTCCATTCTCACCAGGTGGCCGCTCCATCGCAGTTGCACTTGCCTCAGAATGGCGTGGATGCTGCGGATTCCAGTCCACTCAAGGACACCCATTTCCGGGATCTTTTCTTGCCATCTCAGCTTCAGTATTCTGCGGAGAAAACTGAGATGGAATTGATTTAGCTTCCGGGTTTGGTTCGAGTAGACGGTTCAGGTCTCCGCTCCATCAAGAAGTGTCGTCAAGACAACGACCTTGTACATCTTCAGTTTGGTGTGCAGGTGAATACCGGGGTGATTCCACACGGAAGCCTGCAGTCGGCCGAAGGCCTGATTGACTTTGGAGATCCATTGGGCAACCTCGTCGTCGCTTCTCGTGTTGCGTGACAGTGTGCTTCCTAGATAAGCGAAGGTTTTCACGTTTTTGAGTTGAACTACGTTGACATTGATACGGGGAGCATTGTATTCCGCGCTTGGTGGCGGCTGGGGCAGGACAACCGTTTCGGATGTACTGATTGATAATCCAAAATTGGCACAGCCTGCGGCGAAGAGGTCCATACTCGTTTGCATGTTCTTCTCCGTCACGGTGTTAAGGGCGCAGTCGTCCGTGAATAGCAAGTCATGGACTGTAGCCGCAGACACCCGCGTTGTGGCCTGCATTCGCCGACTGTTGAGAAGGTGCCTGCCAGTTCTGTAGACGATGCGGATCCCAGGCTGCTAATCACGGTAGGCGTCCATCAGCATAGCAGAGAACATAAGACTGAACATGGTGGGGGACAGTACGCAGCCATGCTTCAGGTTACCGTCCCACTGTCAGTGACGCGCGCCATCATCCCATCAGTGCCTTGCCGGTGCTTACCAAATATAAATTCTAAATAAATAAATAAATCATGAAGCTGACGCACCATGGGCGTGAACCGCTTAGGACAACCAAATTTCTGCATAGCTTTCCACAGTCCGCCGCGATTCACCGTGTCAAAGGCTTTCATCAGCTCCAAGAAGGTAGTGTAAATGTGAGTTCGCATCTCCTGGCAATTCTTTTTCAGCTGGCGGGTGGCAAGGATCACGTCGGTTGTTCCGCGGTGTCGGCGGAAGCCACATTGGCTTTCCGGGAGCAGTCCCTGCTCTTGGTGACCGTTTAGATGATTGAGAAGGATACGGGCGAAGATCTTCCCGGCGAGGTTGAGCACCGAGATGCCTCTGTGATTATCACAGAGTTGCTGGTTCCCATTCCGCTTATAGAGATTGACGATTGTCGCGTCTTTGAAATCCTGAGGAACTTGTCCTTGGCACGACAACGCCTGGAAGCGTGTTGTGAGTTCTGCCACCAGCCGGGGCCCACCGTGCTTGTAGACTTCCGGTGGGATTGCGTCGGATCCCGGTGCTTTACCGCTGGAAATCTACTGCACGGCCCATATGGTTTCTGGTAGGGAGGGTGGCAGATCCAGGTCATTGTTCGTGTCCACTTGAGGGAGCCGGTCAATGGCAGCATCGAAGATGGCTGATGATAAATTAAAGACAATGCGGAAGTGCTCGGCCCAGCGCTTCAGAATTTGCGATTTCTCTGTCAGCAGTGTTGTGCCGTCAGAGCTGAGCAGCGGTGCGGTCCCCTTGATACATGGGCCGTAGATGGCCTTGATGGCTTTGAAAAAGTTTTGCATTTCATTGCGGTCCGCATAACCCTGGATTTCCTCAGCCTTTCGGATCATCCAGGCATCCTGCATCTCCCGCAGCCGTTGTTGTACAAGGCGCCGACATCTGAAAAAGGCTGCTTTGGTGGCGTCAGTCCGAAGGTACATGTAGGCTTTGTGTAGTCCATTCTTCTCCGCGAGTTAGTTGCTGATGTCGGCGTCATTGTCGTCAAACCAGTCCTGGTGTCGACGGCGTGCGCGTCCGAGGACATCGAGGGCGGTGAACTGGATGACATTCGCAGTTGACTATCGTGTCTCCACGATGGCTTTATTATCTGGAGCATGCAGGTTCTCCAGTTTCAGGCGATAGTTGATACCCTGCGGCAGACAGGACAGACGTCCCACGATGTCGTTCCGGATGGAAAAGGCGACACCAGCGTTGCGTCGCTCTGCCTTTGGCCGGCCGCTCCAGAAGAAAGTGTAGCCGGCACCCACCTCCTCCAGCTGACCCTGCTCAGAGAATCAGGTCTCGCTGAGAGCAGCAATGTCCACCTTGTAGTGGGCCAGTTCCCGAGCAACTAGCGCCGTCCTCCATTTGCCGGTTGCTCCTAGGATTGTCTAAAAGGGAACGAACATTCCAGGCTGCTAGTGTGAGTGGACTTACCCGAGCAGCCTGGAGGGTATGGCGAGGGGGATGGGGACGGGGGGGTATTGTTGTTTGTTTGAGTTTTACGACCGCGTGTTTTGCGATCTGTGAGCTGCGGCCGGCTGCAGAAGACGTGATAACCAGCATTTGTTTAGGGCACCTTTTCTAGCCCCTTTCTCCGCGAGGAGGCAAGCAGTGCTGTCCCTAAATAGGGCTGCTCGGACATCCCAGACGGCTGCCGAACTCCACTATGGGTCATGGTTTTGTTATAGTGGGAGAACGACCCGAGTTAGCCTGAGCCGCCTACGGGGATGCTGTCGCCCCCACCGTAGGACTTTTTGAGAGGGAGAGAGGTGGGAAGTTCTGGAGTCAGACATACCGGATGTGGAGGCACACGCAACACCGGAGACTCACCTGGTTTAGCCTGCCAGCCGTGATTTTTGCCAGAGTGTGGCCACTGGGAAGAACCTTACTTCGAGTAGCCACAGGTGAGAGTTGGGTATCAGCTAGAGGCGGCCACATGAGCATTCACCACCTGTACGAGACAAATGGAGCGACCAAATGCTGTGTCGTGCTACCCCTAACTATTACCCCTACACCCCAGTGGATAGCATACAAGTGTAATGCGGAGTACGTCTTCCACAGTCATGATTAACGGATTGGTTGCATAGTTCCCGGGATTGTCATGGCCATCAGTTGAAACATTGACATTAACGCCTATGGGTGGTAATATCTAAATCATGCAAGAAGTGCGGCTTAACGATTTGATCCGATGTCACAAGGTCCAGAAGGAAGGCCAGAATAAACCTCATCACTCGAAGAATTGTGTCGCGGTCCTAGGCTGGAGTGTTCTAATCTGCACTGCTTCAAATTTACCTGCTGCTGTTAAAATCGGGAAATTTTCCGGCCGGACATCTCCGTCCTCCTTACTCGCCGAACCGTGTCTTCGAAATGGTTACCGTTCTGGGTAACAACTATAGGAAACTCCTGCTGCCTTTGTAAGCGAATTCTGACATCATGAGACTGTCCAACGATCGGGAGTTCAGAAGACCAGCCCTTGATTGGTAAAATATTTATGACGAGAATTCCTGAAGTGTACGGATATATGCTAGTACCTACCTAGCTTTTGCATGTCATTTATCAAATAATATTCCCATTACAGGAACGCAAAATAGTGTTGCATGGCAGTTCATCTGTAGCGACCGCACTGGTCGCTATCATACGTTCGACAAGAGTCTTGTCCAGCGGTCGACAACACGAAGAATCCCATATCACAAAGCCAAGGAAAAACAGATTAGGCTTGATAAACTTTTACTGGAGTTAAAGAGCGTTTGCCACAATCCCGCCTCTTCAGGCATGTGTATATTAGTGTCTGCCGTCGAGGTTCTTAACTCCTAGCGCGTGCGCGCACTTGCTCTGTCTGAGCTGTATTCGCCTGTAGCGCCGATTAGCTTCAACCTCTCGCTACTCTGGAGCCTCGTGAGGGAAATACCTCACGTTTGCGCAAGTATTGTTGATATATTAGTAACCGGCCCGTCTGATCATAGTCTCCTAGAGATTCTTAACCTAATGCTATGACGTTTCGAAGACGGATTTCAAATTCAGGAAAGACAAGTGCAATGTCTTTGCAAACTCAGTGGAATACCTCGGCTTTCAGGTGGATAAAACTGGACTGCTACCCACTCGAACATAAGCTCAAAGCCTTAAAATGGCTCTCACGCCACAACATTATTTGTCAAGTTGCGTTCATTCCTTGGGCTGGTTACCCACTTTAGTCGATTTACGAATCAATCGGCTACAATGCTAAAGCCTCTTTATTGATTTAATCGAAAGAATCGTTGCTGGAACTGGTCAGAAGTCAGAACAAAATGTTTTCAAACGATGAAAAAGTGGCCCTTACCTCCTCTTTCTCCTGATTCATTACGACCCCAAAAATCCTAAATACTCAAATCCGATGCATGCCCGTACGGCGTGGGTTCGGTTCTCGTGCACCGAAATGCCTTCTGGGGTCCGTGATGCCGATTGCCTTTGCATCAAGAACCATTTCCCAGTCAGAAACCAACTATCTGCAGCTAGATAAAGAGGACTTATCAATAGTGTTTTGGACTACAACGCCTCCACTTGTATCTTTTAAGCCGACCCTTTGAAATTCACGCTGACCAGAAACCTCTCTTAGGTTTTGGGTGAAAACCGAAGGATACACCAAATGTCCTCACCGAGAATGCAACGAAGGGCACTCGCTCTTTCCGCTTACACATATGCAATGAAATATGATACGGGTAGTGCAGACGTAGTGGCTGACGCCTTGAGTAGGTTTCCTATCGTCGACGATGGCATTAACGGAACACTTGCTTTTTGAGGCTGTGAGATCTTGTACAGAACTTAGTTAACGCAAAGCGGAACCTGTCAACGAATTATACAGTGGACATCCAGAGATCCTCTCCTAAGTTGGGTAAAAAGCTCCTTGCAATCGGGCTGACCGTTTTCTGCCTCCCCTGAACTTCAGCCATTCTATAGCCGTCAGAACGAATTGAGCCTACAAGGCGGATGCGTACTATTAGGTAGTCGTGTAGTTGTGCCACCACAAGGCCGACAAGCCATCCTCAAAGACCTGCATAATGTCCCTCCCGGTACGGTGAGAATGAAAGCCGTTTCCCGCTGTTATGTTTGATGGCCTAAAATTGACAATGACATCGAAAACATGGTAAAAGCGTGCCACGTGTGTCAAACAACACAGAAGGCGCCTCTGAAGCCGTGGGCCTGACCCAACTCGCTCTGGAAGAGGGTACACATCGTCTATTTTGGGCCATTCCAAGGTCATATGGTCCTAGTGGTGGTTGACGCCCACACTAAATGGATTGAAGCTATTCCGACCGGAAACTCTTGTTCTTCGGTTACCACAATCAACAAGCTACGATCCGTTTTTTCTACTTTCCGGATATTTGAAATGGTCGTTTCAGACAATGACCCGGCCTTTACTAGGACAGAATTCAACGAATAGATGGAAAACAATGGAATTAGCTGCCATACCACGCGGCTTCAAATGGCCTCGCAGAGCACGCGAACTTAATCACGAAGATGTCACGCTTTTTGTTCAGCTATCGCATAACCCCAAATGGCTCAACTGGTTCTTCGTCTGCAGAATTGATTTTCAAGCGGCAGTTGCGCACACGGCTCGATCTGCTCAATCCTTCAATGCATGATAAAATCCCTGAGCATCAGACGAATATGAAAGCGTGCTATGATGCGCACATGCGACCTCGAATCTTCTTGCCTAACGAAAGTGTCTACACGAGACTGGAGCCCGAAGCGAACTGGTATCCAGGGGCAGTTCGATGAAGTAAAGAGATAGATCGTAGAATTGGCGATAGAATATGGGAGAATTGTGCGTCGACATCTGGACCTAGTCCGCAGTCGAACGGACACAGAAAGTGAAGAATTCGGGAAGGTTGAACTGATTGCAACCCTTAATATTGATTCTGGCGTCCCGAAGACGGAAGATCTACGACCTACGACAGTTCGACCGTCAAAGTCCGACGATGTCCACCGTATGCTCCATGGGAAAGTGGAGCAGGGACGGTGACTTGCGCGTGAATTAGTTTTCAGTGATAGTAGCCTTGCGCTGAAGCTACCGCACTCTCTCCTCCTCCCCCACCTGAGCCCGGTGTCAAGACAGAGTCAAGAAGACCGGATATGGGAGAGGGCGCAGATGGCTGGCGCGGCCGGAGCCGCCCCTGGGCATGCCACCACACCTGGCTTGGATCCCACGGAGTGGGAGTGCCATAAAGGCCACATTAAGAAGGAGCCATTGCAACCTGACTCTCGGTCCGCCAGTCAGCCACTCCACACAAAGCACACATTGGGCTGACCCCGCGGTCCGAATTATCCCGTCAGTTGGCAACCTTCCAAGCCACGGCTTTTAGCGCACCGTGATAGTTTCAAGCGCGTCAGATTGTTTATAGTGAGGAAAATACGCTGAGCTCTCGACCTCACTCTCTCCCCCACAACCACAATCAGACCACTGTCCGAGCCGGTCAGTTGTCTGATGCGGAAGCGGGCGCAGCTGCTGGTGACCTCGTCTACGTGTACTACGTACACGACCTGGGCCCCCAATCACAAGCACCAGGATTTCACACAACAGGGGGTTGAACGGCTTACATCTCACATGTGTGAGATAGCCAGAGGTCACGTTAAGAAGGAGCCATCGCAGCCTGACTCTCAGACCACCAGTCAGCCACTCCACACAACACACATTGGACTAACTGCGAGGTCTGCGTGTAATTGTCAGTTGGCAACCTTCCAACCGCGGCGGTTAACGTTACCGCACACTCTTCTCCTCCCCCACCTGAACCCGGTCTCACGACACAGGCAAGAAGACCGGAGATGAGAGAGGTCGCAGGTGGCTGGCGCGGCCGGGGCCGCCCTGGGCGTACCACCACACCTGGCTCGGATCCCACAGAGTGGGAGTACCATAAAGACCACATTAAGAAGGAGCCATTGCAGCCTGACTCTCAGTCCGCCAGTCAGCCACTCCACACGACCTACACTTACTAAAACGCTGCCAGTCGATGTCTATTTCTCATCATCCTTCTACCCCGTCCAGCAGTAACGTAGGGGCAGAGGAACCAGTGACTCCGCAAAACGATGCAGAGCTCGAAAATACCGCCATGAGAAGGTCGACCCGAATCCACAAACCATCCAACGTTTTCAGGATGAAACCTATTAGAACATTTAGTAACTAACCCTCATTTCCTTTGCTGTATCTTCCCCTTCTCTAAGTCCGACGTTGTCCACTTTAGGGTGGAGGGATGCAGTGTAAGTGACCCGAATGGTCTAGACATGACGCCCCCGCTCGCGACAAGGCAAAATGCAAGGTCATGTACGCACGTCCAGGCCACCTTTGTTCTGACTGATCACCCTTCAGCCCATGACATTCCCACTATGCCATAACCTCTGCTGTGTCCCCTAAGACTCTTCACATAAGCTGTTTCCTGTCCTCGGTACACTTTTTGTTTACAACTAGTCTTCTGCGCTGGATACGTAACACCATGCACACCCTCCTCTCCTTCCATTCTCACCGTTACTGCTAAGTCTTATACAACGAACGACAAGGCTCCAGCCTCTCCCGATTGCTCCTGCTCACACTGCGCCGGCAACTTCTCAGTGTTGATGCGAAATCTGAAGTTGTCACAGACGGCAGCGAAGAAGTTGATGTTCTTCTTCATTACCTTCTCTGTCGTCGCATTTAGTGCGCATTCGTCAGCGAAGAGAACTTCGTGGATGGTGGCTGTGGATACACGCGAGCGGAAGTGCATCTGCAGTTGAGTGAGGAGTCGGCCGTCCATCCGGTAGGCTTCCATTAGCATAGCATAGCACAGGAGACTGAAGAGGGTAGGCGCAAGGACGCAGCCCCGCTTCACTCTGTTGGTCACTGCGAATGCTTCGGATACCGTCCCGTCGACAGTGTCGCGCGCCTACTTCCCATCATGAAGCTGACGCACCATGTGCGTGAACCGCTCAGGACAGCCGAATTTCTGCATGACTTTCCACAATCCGTAACGATTCACCGCGTCATAGGCTTTCGTCAGGTCCACGAAATTAGTGTAGAGGTGAGTCCACATCTCCTGGCACTTCTCTTGCAGCTGGCGAGTGGCGAAGATCATATCGATTGTTCCTCGGTGTCGTCGGAAACTGCATTGGCTTTCCGGGAGCAGTTCCTGCTCTAGGTGACCGTTCGGACGATTAAGAAGGATACGTGCGAAGAGCTTCCTGACGAGTTTGAGCAACGAAATGCCTCTGTGGTTGTCGCAGAGTTGTCGGTTCCCCTTCTTCTTGAAGAGGTGGGTAATGGTGACATCATTGAAATCCTTAGGGGATTGTCCCTAGTGCCACATCTCCTGGAGGAGATTTGTGATTTCTGCCATCAGCCGGGGCCCGCCATGCTTGTAGAATTCCGGTGGGATTGCATCGGATCCCGCTGCTTTCCCGATGGAAATCTGTTGCACGTCCGAGATGGTTTCTGGTAGGGAAGGTCACTGTTCGTGTCCACTTGAGGGAACCGGCCAATGGCAGCATCGGAGATGGCTGATGAGCAATTAAGAACACTTCTGAATTGCTCAGCCCAGCGCTTCAGAATTTGGGATTTCTGCCTCAGATGTGTTGTGCCGTCAGAGCTCAGCAGTGGTGCAATCCCCTTAATGAAGGGGCCGTAGATGGCTTTCATGGCTTTGAAGTTTTTTATTTCATTGCGGTCCGCATACCCCTGGATTTCCTCAGCCTTTTAGACCATCCGAGTGTTTTGCATCTCCCGCAGCCGTTGCTTTACAAGGCGGCGGCATCTGAAGAAGGCTGCATTGGTGGCGTCAGTCCGAAGGTCCATTAAGGCTTTGCGTAGTCCATTCTTCTCCGCGAGTACGTTACTGATGTCGGCGTCATTGTCATCGAACCAGTCCTAGTTTTGACGGCAACGCGGGTCTGAGGACTTCGAGGGCGGTGGACTGGATGACATTCCGCAGTTGACACCATCGTATCTCCTCGGTGGCGTTATTATCTGGAGCATTCAGGTCATCCATTTTCTCGGTAATTTGGTTACTGAACGCAAAAAAGTGAGCAGGCAAATTTAACAAAAGGGAATTTAACTTACCTGGCCTTCTCCCGTGTTGGAAGGTGGAAAACTGTGTTGGTCAGCAGTAGACGGTGTTCCACACAGATTTGAAGAAGAAGGAGGCCATTATTGTTAGAGTCACCGAGACCGTGGTGATCCAGCACTCCCTGCCAGGTGGCGTGGTCTGTCCCGACGCGAGCATTGAAGTCACCAAGTACAAGTAACTTATCCGTCTTTGGCACTAGTCAACAGGAGGACCGGCAGGTCCTCGTAGAATTTTGTGCTAAGCCGCATCAGAATTCGTCATTCGGGGGCATAGGCGTTGATGATTGTGACGAAATTGTCTCCCCGAAGAGGCAGGCGGAGGCTTATCAGGCGATGATTGATGCCCTGCGGCAGACAGAGCAGACGTCCCACGATGTTATTCCGGATGACAAAGGCGACGCCAACGTTGAATCGCTCTGCCTTTGGCCGGCCCCTCCAAAAGAAGGTGTAGCCGGCACCCACCTCCCTCAGCTGACCCTGCTTAGAGTATCGGGTCTCGCTGAGAGCTGCAATATCCACCTCATTGCGCCTGTTCCCGAACGACTAGCGCCGTTCCAACCGGTTGCTCCTAAGATTTTCTAAAAGGGAGCGAACTGTCCGGGCTGCTAGTGTGAGTGGACTCACCCGAGCAGCCTGGAGGGTATGGCGAGGGGGGTGGGGACGGGGGTTATTGTTGTTTGTTTGAGTTTTACGACCGCGTATTTTGCGATCTGCGAGCCGCGGCCGGCTTCAGAAGACGTGAGACCCAGCATTTGTTTAGGGCACCTTTTCTAGCCCCTTCCTCTACGAGGAGGCAAGTAGTGCTGTCCCTAAATAGGGCTGCTCGGACATCCCAGACGGCTGTCGAACTCCATCATGGGTCACGGTTTTGTTTTAGTGGGAGAACGACCCGAGTTAGCCTGGGCCGCCTATGGGGTTGCTGTCGCCCCCACCGTAGGGTTTTTGAGGGGGGGGGGAGGTGGGAAGTTCGAGAGTCAGCCATACCGGGTGTGGAGGCACACACAACACCGGAGACCCTAACCTGGTTTAGCCCGCCGGTCGTGACGGTTGCCCGGGTATGGCCGCTGGGAAGAACCCAACTTCGAGGAGCCACAGGTGAGAGTTGGGTACCAGTTAGAGGCGGCCACAGGTGCATTCACCACCTGTACGAGACAAATGGAAAAGACCAAATGCTATCTGTGTGGTGCTTCCCCTAGCTATTACGCCCACACCCCCTTTCCGATCTGTATCTCTATAACTGACCAACTTTTTACCACGTGGCCACTTGCAAAGGCTCTAGCTTGTATGCTGTCCTACGATCATACCAAGTCACTGGACTCCACTATCGTACTATGGGGTTGACATTTTCCTGTCGTTCACGGCTGCCTTTTTTGTTTCCACCATCTAATTTCGAAGTTTGTTTAAACTATAGGTAAAAAGGGTTGGATCTCTGGGCGCTGATTGACTTGATTGGTTTTACCTTTGCTTTCTACGCTCCACGACTTCCTTCCACACTCCAGGGGGCGAACACATAACTTAAGAAAGCCGCACAGGCGAACTCACTCGACGAAGATATAGAGCCGCCATACCGACGAAAACTGGCAGAGGCTCAAATTCACGCAGCTAAACTGCCTGGCAAACATCGTCCAAATGATCTAAACAGCGAATAAAAACTCAATAGGCCCGAGACAGACAAGCAGGTCGTGTCACGCCACTTCTTTTTCTGTTCAATTAAGTGCATTTAACGCTTTGACAATGGTGAACCGACCAAGCTCTAAGAAAGGTCAGCATTTGAACAAATATGTTCCCGTGAGCCTGTCTTCCATCTCAAATCCAGTTCCATCCTCCTTGCTTTCAGTCGACTTCTTACGATGCTAGGAACCAAAACGCAAGAATAAACTTAAAATTATTTTCACGCGAGCAAATAGTCGGTCGTGAAGGAGTGTACCTTCTGAAGCTTTGCGCGGTTTAAACTGATACGAGTCCTTTCAGTTATACAGAGGAGTGCTCACAAGAAAAATATAAGTCAAAAAAATAGGCTAGGTTGAGGTGACCGTTTGCATAAAAATTGTTATTTAAAAGAGCTGACAGCATTTCAATGCTCTCGAAAAATGATAACGACTTAATCGTGCCCGAGGCTTACGCCACTGTTGCCAGACGCTCGACCTCAAGTTCCACACGAAGAACAGAAACACACGATCGGAGTAAATTAGCAAATATTAATGAGGTCTGAAATCAAGTTAAAACGCCGTAAGACACGCACTTTGCCAATCTTTGTATGTGATGAGGTCTACCACTGCCTCAGTAGGTGAGTGCGTTCGTGCCATGCACGTGAATTTGTATAAATTGAAGCAGAATTACTCTGCATCTACCTCGCCGCCAATCCCTGTTTCCACCGACGGGCACAAAAATCTCCTGCATTCGTTTATGAATGTTCACTGATCGCCAACGCAACTAACTCGTCCAGCTCTGCCTTGAGGCTCACTCTCGAGCCCCGTCAGCAGTCGCCCAGCGGTTAGTAGTATGATAGACAGATGAATTTTTTCGGCAACAAATAGTCTCCCATTTTGGCCTTCTATAGGGCAATAGTTTGCTAACACAGATTCCGTCATTGGCGACTTTAAGGCCGTTCTCTTAATGTGAATACTTATTTTCCTCTCCGCTTGCTGGCGCGAAGTAGAGTACAAACCTATCTTTTGTAAAGTTTTGAGAATTTTTATACGACAAACCTCCAAGTTTTGCAACGGAAACAATTGTTTATAAACAAAAGTTTCAGATGACCACAGAGCCCCCTAGGCCTTGGCAAAAGAACGTCTGGATTTCCCCCTGTCATCTTAAAGTTATCCGGAAGTAGTGAAAGTGGAAAGATTCACACTTAAGGACGGTGTGGATTATAAAGTAAACTTCCCATCACCCGTGAAGAGAGCCCATTTGGATATTTTCGGAAAATCTTAAATAATGCGTCTTGGAGTTACTTACATACATTCGTCATGCGACTAAGTGTGAGTGTATTGTAGTTTACTCTCCGTTTATCTATTAAGAGATTTTTTGTTCAGTTAACATAAACTTAAATCTACTAAAGCACAGCAACCAAAAGGATTTTACTATCAACATTCACAGCTCCAGCAATGGGTGTTTCGGACCGTTGCTGTTTTAGGAGACATCTGAAGCTTGCGCCCTAGAGATGCGTTCACCAGGGTACAGCTTGTTTTGACCTGAAACATATCCCTCAGACAAATTTTTACCGATCTACTTCGAACTATTAATTATTCTAAGTTCACTTTGGGAAGCACTTTTAGAAAGTGTTAACCACTACACTCTTAAGGTCTGGTTAAGATTGCGCGAGTCAACCAAGTTGAGGTACATTTTCGATCAAAAAGCGCGCGCGCGCGAGAGAGAGAGAGAGAGAGAGAGGGAGGGAGGGAGAGAAAAACCACCGTAACCGCACAAGACTGCCTGAGGTCTCCGAGTGCCAAAGTGCAAATTTAGCACGAGGTTAGTTTTGAAGGCGTGGGCCGCCTGACTAAACGCAAGCGTGGATGCATTTGCATGACTCTGTCGGGCAGCCAAAGTCACAGACAGACGCTTCACATCACGACCATCAGAATCTGTCCTGCAAAGAAAGAGGAATTTGAGACCAAAATAAATGCTTCCCCCAGCTTTTCCGCAAATTCCCGGGGTACATACAGTAGATTCCCTATCTCATGAAATGTCAACCGAAATTCTGAAATGTGTTTTCGATTCGAACATATCACGTAAGATGGTTTGTCATGTGGATTATCGTGCAGCTTTGGCAGGATGCCGGCTTCTGAAAGAACTTCTTTTTGACCATCCACAAAGCATACTCTGTAAGAAATGGCTACTTAAGTAGCATGCAATTGTCTCATATGTTTTTCGATGCTCTTATTAATTTGAATATATTTTTTCACAAAAAAAAAACACAAAAATATTATTTCTCGTAGTTGCTTGATAGTCAATTATGTTTTCTTCAAATTTTGTACTTGAAGAAAGATTATTTTTCGGTTGTAAAAATTTTTCTAATTATGAGATTTTAGAGACTTTGAAATGTTCATTCATGATACCGCGTATCCGTCAATTTGTTAATATTGGCTAAAACCTATGCAACATGATCCGAATCCATTACGACATTTTATGAGAACTATGTGATCTATTATTCAAATCTTAGAGAAATTAGTGATTTTTCCTTACACAGAATGTATATAGCATGCGGGTTGGAAGCCATAAGTTCAAGTGTAACGACCGGTAGGGTCCAAAATTATTCAGCGATTTAAAAACTCTTTAAAAATTGAAAGGCACCTTTTCTTAAACTATACAATTTAAAGAAGATACAATTTTCTATAAAATGAGTACAAGAAATAATATTATTGTGTTTGTATTGCATCAGAAAATATTTCAATTAATAAGCAATCAATGTGAAAACTACATACTTAGCAACAAGCCATTTTTTTACCGACTTCGGCTGTTTGCGAACCAAGACAGTCTGCTCATCCTTTCAACGAAACATCTATAATAACTTCTACAAAGGCCGAGTTACTCTACTAAACTTAGGCGTTGAATGCATCATATATCAAACATACTCAATAAAGATATCTTTTCTGAATTTCTCTATCATCGTCTTAGGACGAAGATATTCAACGTAAAAACTCACTTTCTAATAGCAGAACGACGCAAAAGGCTTTTCGCCTTGTGCAGTGGACAAAAATTCATACCTCGAGTTTTTTCTTGTGGAAATGGTGAATACTGAAATTGATATGCAAGATGAAGTGCGTTGCGGGATCGAACCGGAGACCTCACTCTCACAATATCACGACGCACTCCCTCCCATTTCCGCTTGCGCTATCGCAGCATGCTCAGCCGGGTCCTCTAAAAGCCTACTTAGTTGGCTATGACTAACGTTTGAGGAAAACTATTGCGACGGTTGGCAAACGCTAGCCGCCAAGTTAAATCAACAAAGAAATGAAGATTATGAAGGATTTTATACAGCGGACCCTCGTTTCATGGGATCGATTGGCAGCATCTACGCATAGGATAACGCGGAGTAGAGCGCGAGGCAACCTACACAACAAATATCCGAAAGTAAGAATATGGTTTCTAAGATACCAGTTAAGGTATTGACGCAGAGCCGGCAGAAACACTCAAGAATAAGAATGAGGTGACAGACAAGACCACAGGGACGGGTCGCAAAAATCCGAAAGGGAAGATGTCAAAATCGCCGGAAAGCACAAAATGAAATTTATGAAGATGCACAAATCAAAGGGCTGGATGAAATACGGTAGACAGTGATCAAGGAAAATAGTCCCCAGACCGTATGCTCTTCGTCGGAGCCAAACTTAGAGGAGCTGTCGACCACCTTAAGAACGTATAAAAGTGGATCCATAGTGGAAGTACCTACCCTCACAACTTCCCACGGCAAAAGCGTTGAAACTCTTTTTGGGGGTTGCCCGAACATTGGCCAGATCAATTATTCAACAGAGCCCCTGGACGGAGTCGCTCTGGACCGATCAGGATACATAATCACCAATGCACTTCATGAATCAACCAAAGAATGCCCTAGATGTAAAATAAATGATGATATTATGACCTTGCAAGAGTGCTTGAGTGAAACATGAAGAGAGGATTAAACAATGAACAGTTTGAAACTTTTCCTACTAAACAATAAATGACCTTTAAAGATATTTTGGAAAGAAAACTTCAGAGATATCTTATACTTGAGCGAACGACGAGGGGATTCTCCGGTCTCAGAGGAATTTTTCCACCGGACTGTTATGTACAAGAGAGAATGAACTGTAGGGCGCTAAAAGCCGAACTGGAGATCTTGAAAGAACAAAGAGAACAAGAAGACAACCCCTTCTGTGGAGGCCGCCCGGCCTCTTAACGAATGTCGCTTGGTCGGGCAACTAATGTAACACAAAAATCTGCACAAATGCAAGTTCTACTACGGAAATACGCAAAGACTTTCAAATAAACTCGACGAACTCAAATAAGTGTGGCCGAACTACACCTTGATGATATGGCATTAACTGAAATGCGGCTCAGCCAAGATATCAAAGACTCCTAAATACAAATAGTTATCAAGTGCTTAGACGATACCGGACCAAAAAGAGGACTGGTGGAGTTGCCCTTAAAGCAGCAGTGCAGTTTAATGCAGCCTTGTTAAAAATATGCACGTGACCATGACCTGAAGATGTTGCAGGCTTCTTTTGGTTCCAAACTCTGAAAATGTTACTGTCACCGTTGTATACAGGCCTCCACATTAACCAGCAGATAAGGATCAAGCGTCAATCACTCGGCTTCGTGAGGAAAGTCGGAGACAAAACCTTATTATTGTATGAGATTTCATTGTTCCGCTGATTAACTGGGAGCTTATGATAATTAAGGGCCGTATACAGTGATTTGATCATGGCATCATGGACATGGCACTTGATGAATCCCTGTTTCAGCGCGTACGAACAAGGACTCGAATACGCGAAGGTCAGAGATCTAGTTGCCAGGGTTTAATGCTTACTGAGATTAAGGAAAGTTTCGCTGAAATAAATTTAGGCCATCCCTCCACATTCTGGGCCATCGCATGACATTAAGCTGGGAATCTACACTCGTAGCTGCCCCCAAACGCAGCTCAAAGTCGTTAAATATGCATGGCGGGGTAACTTCGAGGCAATGAAATCTGTGATTGGATACACACAGTGGACGGAAGTAATACGAGGATATATCAACAAATGTTGGAGAACCTTTGAATTAACCTATGAAATCATGGTTTCTATAAGAAACCTTCTTACGTCTCTGTATCGTCACTGTAACGCTAGGCGGTAGGGAGTGAGGACACACCTGCAGACTTCAGCTTGTGCCAGGGGATACTAAGGGCCTTTATAAACGCTTTATGCGAGTACATCATTGGGTAAACTAATCGTATGGCCGCTGCCATCGCAATTATCCGCTGACGCAAGAACTGGGAGTGTCTCGGTGGTACTTTATAGCTGACTCAGAATGTTTGGTTGACGTCTACCCGGTGGCCGCTGTCAACCATTTAAGCCAAAATTGCCATAGAGATGAACTTTTCCATGTCCTTATTTAGTCAGAGCGGAGGGTGATTTCGTTTCCGCTTGGATAGATGCCTAGATGTCCCACAAGGGCACATGAAGGCGTAGATGCACATTGAAGAGGTCTGAAAGGGCAATCTATCCTTAGCTTGAAGGCGAGTAAACGAAGTGCTTACGATGGCCAGTCTTATCTCAGGAACTGGGTACGTGTGCGCGATAGGAGAGACCTAACGTACTAATATTTTGAATTTATACGAGCCTCTAGTATCAGTAAAAAAAATGTGAGCTTCTTAAGAAGTTGTCTTTTTTACCAAGAAGGGGCCTTTCAATAGTTTAATAGCAATGTGATCCTCAGGGAAAATCATGATTTTTTCAAAGATATGCTGAAGTCATATCCTTTGAGTCGGAGGATTCACTGCTTCGAATCTACATTTCTATTCAGCTTGTTACAGGGAGGGAAATAGGCTGCGTCCGATTAATCGTGCATCGTGATCCTATTTTTCCCACCAAAAAGGGCAAATTCTGAGCTGTAACATGACAAGATTGTTCATATTGGTGATATTGTTCACCAGCCGTTGACTTGATTTATTTAAACAAAAATGGAGGGAAATAGGCTGCGTCTGATTAATCGTACATCGTGATCCCATTTTTTCCCGCCGAAAAGGGCAAATTATGAGCTGTAAAATGACAAAGTTGTTCATATTGGTGATATTGTTCGCCAGCCGTCCGCATAACCGTCTTAGAGCACGTTCCTACATATATTTGTAGATAAACTTTACCGGAAAGACGTTTCCTCGTTGAGTGTTTTGCATAATGGAGATTTCGCCCTCCAGCGTATCTGGAGTACATATTGTCCTAGCTCCGTTAGTGAGGCAGCGGCCTAAGCTTCGTTTCTGACTTAGTGGGACAAAACTGTAGAAATTTCTGCATTGCCCTGCCCAGCATTCCTACGAAATACACTTCTAAAAATTGTTTTATCAGGTGTTCTATTAAGAGGCACACACCGTTCTCTTTTTCTAAGGTGAAAATTAACTCTGGTTGAACCTGATTCACTTTATCCAGGAGGGTGTGGCAGTCCGTTCCCACGTGCGCCGCTTAGTTCGCCACTCTTGGTCGAGATAGTCGGCTCATGTGATAGCCTGCGCAGACGCTGACTCACACCGTCCGTCTTACACGCCTGCTGGGGCTACCCGAGTCGTGGCACCATCCTCGCGAGTGCTCGAAACCAATCAACGTGCGGTATTTCGCTGATTGGCTGCAGGCGACAAATGACGCACTGGGATCACGTGGTTTCAACAGCTTAGACCGACAACCCGAACGGCAACTGGCCTGAGGAGACCGCTAGCTGCAGCTGTGTGCAGAGCCCCTTGTCCTACCTGATCCGTCTTTCCTGACTTCTGATTTGGGGAACCTTCGTGTTGTCGACCTCACGACGTTGACAAAGGTGCCAAAATCAACCCTTTCATCTGCTAAGGCAAAAATGCCATCTACATATCGAGCAAAAGAATAAAAAGGTCCGTTTATAGCTGAACAGAGTTGGTTTTATCTCAGTTTTTTCCATTAAGATAGCAGCTAGTAGAGGTCAAGGGATGATCCCATCCCTACGCCGTCAATCTGGCGGTAAAGTTGGCCATCGGATCTGAATTGAACGTTTAAAATGCAGCAAAAGAACACTTCCTTAAGGTATCCGATCGGCATGTCAATTGGGAAATCCTGCCTTACAATCTCGTCACATAAAAATTCTATCATTTGCCTGAGGGGAACATTAGTGAACAAAGACGCAACATCTAGGATAACTTCATTTTCCAATTTGAATTTGTATTTTTTATGAATTCAAGGGTGTCTTCTAGGCTAAATAGTGCTATTTTCTGACGATTCGGCGTAAACTCTTCCTCAGCCACTTTCCCATCGCGATATGGGAAGTTGGGTTACCGCAACCGGATAGAAGGCTTTTTATTGCAAAAACAGTGGCGAGCCGTATTATAACAATGCTGCTGTTTTGGCTGGGGTTAGTGGATATTGACGAAGAATCCAGCATAACCCCATATAACCCTGCAAAAGCGGTCATTTTTATCATAGGGGTGTTGCTGAACTTTCACGATAGCCTCGAATTTTTCTGCGAATACGACTTTCAGGCTGGCACATTGCCGATGGTAATCATGACTGGAAATATGGCGGTCCGGCTGCCCTAAAGTCCAACTGGTATGTCATCACTATAGAGCAGGTCTTGAACCTCGGGATTTATAGGTAGGAACACTGAAATCGGTGCCATATTTAAATCTTGCATAAACTGGACTGTAATTACTTAAACGCATAACTTTCAATAGCGTAGAAAAATTCCTGGAAAGCAAGAAACGTCAGATTTCGCCTGGTTTGGCCCCATTTTCCCTTAAAATGATCTGAAGTCAATTCCCCACTGGTAAACAGCTTTCTGCGCATCAATTTAATTCAACAAAAAATCCCTTTTCTGCACCGCTCTCCGATGATGGATTCGAGAAAGAATCCGAAACGTCAGGGCACTAAATACCATGTTCCAGTGATCGCCTCTGCTTTTTCTGAAAAATAACACCATGACACGTGTGCCCTACTACCACCTCAAATTTTGATCCCGAAATTTCATGAGTTGGGCAATCCACTGATTCATGGAGATTCGTGTGTAATTCAAGTGTTAGACACTGTGTTAGAGTTGTAACTACGAGGGTGGCTGAGGGAATTCAGGGAGGTTGGGCATCGAATGCTCGGCCGGCTACTAACTCCAATGACCGTTGTCATCTCGGTGGCGGATAAATTAGCGTTGCATTTCTTCTTCAGGTTATACCTTTTAATTGGAATAAACTTTAACTAATCTTCATGAGCGTACAAACTGGATGCTTAAGATGCAACTTGACACAAAGCCGCACTTGGTTCATTTAGTTTGGGCAAAACAACTATAGTGATAAAACCTTCGATGGATTCGTCAACACCAACCCTAATAAAAAGTTTGTTAATAAAAGCTTACGCCATCTTAAAGCGAATCACTGAGGTCGGTCGGTCACAAATCTTTTGGTTGGTCCCATGCCTCATAAACTTCTCATCGACAGTAACAATTATTTGTCCATAGTATTGTTTCAAATCGTTTTGTGGACGCTCTGCCCGTTTCAGAGATAGGATGACCTCTTCTATTCAAAAGTAATATACATTTAATAGAACTCCCGAGATAACGCTGCAGGAGACCCCGCGTCCAACATGGGCTTGGAGATCAGATAGGTGGATTTTTGAAAATTAATTTTTATTTACACGCTGTTTACTCTTCCTAGTAGTCGCAGTCCGGCTGGTGCATATAGTTGAGGATGTGGACTCTTAATATATAGGCCTTTATTCGTGCCTATAGTGTACAAAATAGGATAATTTCAGGTATCTTTCAATACGGCCTCCGTTTCTGCAATGATTTATTCAGTCTGTGGGCTTTGTTCAGCATAGGTAGTCGAAATTATAGACAAAACATCACCTGAGGCAGCGGTCAATACATCGGGCTCTTGGTTTGCTGTCTCAGTCGTGACAAATGATTCCTTCGAATGCTTCAAAAAGTACAAGGTGCGACCTTCAGACGTCCCAGATACTGTGTTAGTGGGGGCAAGTACATAGGGAAATTTAGGAGATTGGGCATAGAATGATTGAACCGGCTACCAACCCAATGACTGTTGTCGTCTTGGTGTTGGATGACGTGGTGTTGAACGTTTTCGTCAGGTTGCACATTTGAATCTG
Organism: Schistocephalus solidus; assembly: GCA_017591395.1. Classification (NCBI taxonomy): domain Eukaryota; kingdom Metazoa; phylum Platyhelminthes; class Cestoda; order Diphyllobothriidea; family Diphyllobothriidae; genus Schistocephalus; species Schistocephalus solidus. Next base: position 12,079 of record WEDG01000963.1, on the reverse strand, counting down.
GATAAACTTTTAACTAACCTTCATAAGCGTACAAGCCGGATGCTTAAGAGGCAACTTGACACAAAGCCGCAGTGTTCGGTGCTGTCCTTGCCTCACCAAGCCGATTCAAACATACACACTCGATCCATTTAACTTGATAACCAATAAAAATATGGTGATATATCCGCTCACCTCAGCTTCAAGGTCTTAGTCTACTCCTGCCAGTACTCAAGCTAAAAGCAACTGGAAAACTTCAATCTCCCTCAATTTGAGCATAAGCTGCAGCTAGATTGCCTGAAATGGCTGTCTTTACTCAGAGCACAGGCCCTAAGTCCGACCGGACCGTCTGTCAACATAGGCCAGAGGTCTACCGAGACCATACGCAACAGATACATTGACTTTGTGGTCGCGTATTAGGTACTGAGCATGCTTTTTGAGACGATCACCGGGCGAGCTTTTGAAATCGAATCGCCATTTTTTTCTGCTTTCCATTCGCATGCAAATTTTCTCATATATAAATCGCTTAGTCTATTGCGCCCATTATTACCGATTCTAACCTTTTTATTCGAACTACAATACGAGGTCGTCAGTGCATGACGTTGGCATCGTTTTGAAGAAAGTTCAAAGCTTATCTTTATTTTTGAGACGTATTCAAGGACGATTCTTCATGAGGTCGATAGCTGTAGTCTCCGGCCATTCTTTTGTGATCGTCCGGTGATATGTGGTTTGTGCGCCCAATCTTATTCACGGTGATTAGAGGACTGCTTTTGATGAAAAATTTCTGAATTATACTTTCAAAAATAAAGCGTACCTCTCTCTCTCTCTCGTGAACATGTGATTGAATTAAACAGACTTAAAAACAACTGTTTTTTCTGAACTCCCAAAGGAGTTCGAAATCTCAGATTGGCAGACGTTGTTGTCCCGACTTTTGCCCCTTCGTCTACTAATAATCCTTATTTTAGGGAGCTTCCTTCAGATAAAGTAGCAGAACTGATGTATCCCTTACGCTGCCGTAGACAAGGTGGGTAACTTGACCCCAGTGTTCTTAAATTCATGGCTATCGGTGGGGCCTTTTACCTCAGGTTGTTAGAACGTTGGCTGTACTGAAGTCCTTCCCTGGCTGTCGTGGGTTCCAAACCCACCAAGACCACCCAGTATTTTATAATTGGCTCAAATGAACTAGTTAATTCTGCCAAACCCCCTGTTTACTATTAGTCATAGTAGTATGGAAACAACAATATAGACATTGTCATTTTTCTAGATGAAAGTGCTATTGCAAGCAGAGAATCCATCGAAGGTGACTAATAAACATTAGTGGAACAGACTATTTTACGATTAAGAATTAAAAATGTTGTTTTTTCACCTAGATAAAACCATTCCATTTTAATACAGGTCTTAGTGTTTAACGTAGCGCGGACTCAGTCCATGCAGATACTTTCGGAAGGTCGCATCGTACAATTTTTTTTATAAACGTTGCTTACGCAGTCCTCCGACTTCGGCCGGTGTAAGATAACCACTTTAACAGTAGTACAATAAGCGCAAGCACGTTCGACCGTCAAGAGCGACAACGTTTACCACGTACTCCATGGAGCGGGCACATTATCGATGACTTGCGTAGTACCTTACTCTCTCTCCTCTCACCAGCTTTACTCCAATGGCAAGACAAGGTCAGAAAGAAAGTGGTTAATCTAGGGTAGAAAACTTAACGGTCTAGGTTGGGTACACATGGCCTAATTCCCACTGTATCTACCAGACCTCTGCGCAGTTAGCTCGACCTCACGTACATTGGGGCATAAAAATCCCCCAGTTCCTTCCAAATTCTCTCGTGAAGGCAGAGTTACCACTTCAGTTGGCAACCTTCCAAGAATCGGACACACAAAGAAGATTGATTCATTATTATTCATTCCGAGTAATGATTGCTTTGTATTGACATTCGGGCCCATACTGTTCATCTTATTGGCAAACTGTGGAAAATACGAACTATGTTGGAGGTTCATTTGAACCCAGTTCTAGGGAAAAAAGGATTAGGCTTAAGGTTAGGGTCGAGATTAGTGCAAAAGTAAGTTACGTTAAGCTAAGAGTTAAAGTTGGGATTAGTGTTAGTTGTAGTGTTAGGGTTCAGGGTTAGGTTTGGGGCTAAAATTACGGTTATAGTTTAAGCTTTATGTTTGGCCACGGTTAGGACACGGAAATATCTAGCCTTCCTGGAATTATGTGTACGGCCATTTTTATTTATTGCGCGAAGTGTTCCTACTCCTATGCGCTGTTTAGGATGCATATAGTTAATCCTTACCAAATATTAAGCATTTGAATACTATAGTCAGGAAAAATTCATTAGCAGACAGTATAAATAATTCAAGCATAACCAGCCGTCATCATTTCCAATGCCTAGCGTCTTTTTCTAAACGTTCCACTGCGTCACAGTCATTCGCACCCATCAAGCGGTGCCAGACACACTGCATTTACAGTCTCAACTTCTTCGAGGCATGACTTAACACCGTCAGCGCACCAGAGGCCACTGATACCTGAGAGAGCAACACAGGGTTCTGTAGCTCTGAGTTTACTCACTACGTAGACGCCAGACTAGTCATCGGCGATATAATGGTAGCAAAAAAATATTCAATACAGATTATGCAGACGGCCCACCTCTTGCAAATAATGACTAACCTTAATTACCTGGGCGAGTTGCTCCTATTCCCGTGTCCCATTTAGGGGGCCATATAAGTCATGCTCACCATATGCCGGGATAAACCCAAATATTTAAACTGTTATGATATTGAGTTATGAGAAGTGTATACAGGCGACCTGACCGGGTGGACGGAATCGAACAGCCAACTGCTTTGTATTGGCTGGGTGTGCTCCGACTCGGACACATTTTAAATTAGGCTGTGGCCAAAAAAAGTAGGTTGCATCTATATATTCAAATATGACTCAGCAGCATATTTGTTTCAATGTCGGTTTATTTGGCTTTTAGAGGTCCCACTGCTCGCTCCTCCATCGAACGACCGGGCTTTTTTTGAGTAGCCTATCTACCGACTGGATATTTCCGATGGTCGTAGTCCGACGATATCCACCGTATGCTGTACACCATGGTAATGCAGGCACAGTGACTTGTGCGTGACTTAGTTTTTCAGTGATATTAAACTTGCGCTGCAGCTACCGCACGCTCTTCCCGTCCGCCACCTGAGCCCTGGACCATTAGAGAGCCAAGAAGACCGAAGGCGGGAGAGGACGCAGGCGGCTGGTGTGGTTAGAGCCCCCCCCAAGCGTGCCGCCACACCTGGGTCGGATCAATTCTCATTCTTTCAAACGAAACAAGGTCACAAAAGTTAGCCGTATTAATTTTGAATTTATTTTCTTTGTTAATCCCAGAATGTCGTTTATAGGAAAGAGTATATCGGCATTAAAGAAGGCAATTACTTAAAATGGCGAAGAGCATAAGAAATACGACCGGTTGTTGTCGTTTGTGAGACTTGGTTGTAGGGGCACCGTCATCATAACTTCCCAATGAGAGAAAGAAATTCACTGCGGCACTTGCGATCTTCCTTAAACTGACCCAGCATCGTGCTCGTTACGGTGACAGCATTGATCTTCTGAACGCCACGCATAACCATGCACATATGCGTGGCTTCGATGACCACACCGACTCCCGCTGGCTGGATAACTTCGGTGAGTGCCATGGCAATCTGCTTAGTCAGTCGTTCCTGCACCTGTAGACGACGGGAGAACACTTCCACGATGCGTGCTAACTTGCTCAGTCCCAGAATCTTGCCGGTTGGGAGGTAACCAATTGAAACACGGCCAACAAATGGTACCAGATGATGCTCACACATGGAGAACATTTCAATATCCTTCACCACCACCATTTCTCTCCACATGATCCTCACCGAAGACAGCATCATTTAGCAGCTCGCATATACGTTCCTCGTAACCCTTTGTGAAATAAAACATGGCACGGGCAGCTCTTTCTGGCGTCTTAACTAGGCCCTCTCGATCAGGGTCTTCTCCGACACACGAGAGAACATCCCTGTAGATTGCTGTTAGAGACTGAAACGGTCCAACTGCTTCAGAGTAGGATCAGTGCTCTCTGAGCGTCCACAACCTTCAAAACCGGCAGACTGGGGAGGGCCAGTCTTCAAATTGCTCTCTTTGTCCCATCTCCAGACTCTGTCGAGCGGGGTATTCGCCCCTGAGGAGATTCAACGGAGGAGATACCGTCTTGGCTGAGTTTCACGCTCGCATCATCCTCATCAGCCTCCGTACTGTTATCACCAGCCTCACTACACATGTCAATGGGAGAGTTTGATGTTAGGCTCTCAAGACTGGATTTACCGTAGTCACTAACAGAAGAGTTGAGTCGACAGTTGTGACTGCGCTCGTGCTCAGATAAGCTAGATGCTTTACTGCAGGTCCGTGCTGCCTGTCTATTCTCTTCAATGCCCATGATGCACTCTAGCATTGTCATTCTGATGAGTTCCCCTATCAGGCCATTTATCCTTTGTCGGCTACTGCTGCAGCTGGTGGTGGAGTCGCAACGGTGCCAGAGTTGACTCTTCACCGACCCGTTCTGTAATTGGCGTCGTTCACGCAGGGGCATCTCATGCAGAAGACTGTGTGCAGTCCAGTTCCTGAATTGGGCCCGACGAGAGGAGGTCTGTTTGACACTGTCCTTACTGTCAACGGGAACACTGGTATAAGTGCTGTCACTCGCAGTGGCTTCAGTGTTGGAATCTTTCTGTGCGGTCTGACTCCCCAGGCTGGAATCTGGATGCAGGGAGGCGTAGTCATGAGACATGTTGAGCACGTGTGAAACGGAGTAACGCAACATGACTTGGTATAGATTTTGAGGTCACGTGAGGTTCCTTTGGCTGAATCAAGAATAACAGGGAAATCATGCAGAGATGGAATAAAGCAGGTTTTGGGGGAGCTTTACTTTAAAACAGAGAAAAGTAATGTGCAGGTCAAAAGCGTCTTCGTACACGGCTGCATAATAATCAGCAGTCGGCAGATCGGAAATAACGTGCTGTTGAGTTCATTGAGAGGAGTCTTGGTAATTTTACCCGATTACTCGAATCAGTATGTCAAAGGATAGGACTGGCCGGACATCTTTCGTTAGGTTAAATTACTTTAAACAACGAAAATATGCACTATGGTCAATAACGTGGCATTTACTATTTGTCTGTGGAGAAGGCTGAAATGCATCAGTGGATGCATAACTCACTACAGCGTTAAAATCTATCCCTTTTGGTGAGGTCGCGTTATGACGTAATCAGTATTTGATCTCATTACATTTCAACCATCTCTTATTGTAGCCACAGTAACTTTCATGAGAACGATCAAAAATATGCATTCGGTGACTCTCCAAAACCGTCAATGAACTATACTTTTTGCCCCCGCGACCTGAGAGATAGTGCCCTTTCATCCACACTGCTGCCGCATTATTCAGTCCTTCCCGTGCGGAGTAGTCTCCCAGTTTCTTCAAAGTTTTTGCTTTGTCAGCAACTGTATCAGATTCCGTAAACCCCTTTAGACGTTTCCTGCCATAGCAGCGACTAACGGCTTCCGAGACGTTCTTCGCGTACGATAACGCTCACCAAAACGTGGACTGGTGCGGTTCGGTCTCGTGCATTGGGTGCGCATACAACTGTTGACAAAGATGCATGAGTAGTCGTTTACTCTGACCAGCCTTCGAAGTTATTGGAATTCGGTGACCTTTGACATATTATCCGCTGCACTGGGGTGCCACACTGATATGGCGCCCTCTAATAACTCGCGCTTTGTGACGGACCGGATGGTTGCTGTTCGCTTCACTTGCGCGCCTTATTTGTCGCTTTCATAAATAATTTAGTTTTAGGCCGCCATACTCTTTGCGGCAGACGAGGACCTTAAGAAAGACATGATAGTCTTCCTCATTCTTCCTCCATCGTAAATTGATGTCCAGGAAGATGCCGCTGAGGTGTTCTTTGAATGTCAGCATCTGATCTCTTTCGAGTAGCACGAAGGCGCCGTCCACGTACTGAGCTCAGAATTTCAGTCCATGGTGTGGGAAGACCAGTGATTCCAGGCGTCACAGGACCGCCTCCAGCTATGATCGGCGAACTGTTGGTGCGTATTTCACTTGCTCGTAGATTTTTCCGTCTAACGTGAAGAACCTTTTTCAGGCAAAAGCCCATGAGTTGGGTGATTTGGGCGTGCCCGAGGAGCGAGGAGAATGCGGATGACCAGCAGTCTGCGAGGACAACGAGCCAAATTGCCGTAATTGTCACACCAGGAATCGACATTGGTGAAGAAATCATGAACATTAAATACTCGGGTACGCATTAAGAATTAATTATCGCATCAACTACGAACCCTGGCGATGAACATGAGGACTGCCAACTATAGTAGGCCTGTGGTGCCCTGAGAACCAAGCCCTATAAATACTGCACAATTTGTGTCCCAATTAACCGCGTCTGCAACTGTCTCCGATAATGAGTTCGAGAGGCAATCTGTAACGTCAGATCAAGAAACGCCATGTGCCAGTGATCATCTCTTCTTCTTCTTCTTCTTCTTCTTCTTCTTCTTCTTCTTCTTCTTCATCATCTTCTGAAATGCTTCCTGGAACTCGCATGTTCGTTTCTTGTCTACAAGGGAGCATAAAATGGCCATTTCTGTCTCATTATTAATCGTCAGCTAGTCAGCCAGTCGGGTGCACCTCCAAAGGATCCAAACCGCGATCTGTTGATCAGAAGTTCCACCCCATAACCATCGAGCCACGGGCCCGTTGGCTTACCGTTTTAGATAGGAACTATGGACATTTTTTTGGTGGTGCGCCACCTTGGATTGGGTATGAAGGCCTGATAACGGCTAATGAGCCAAAATGGCCGGTTTAGTCTCCCTTGTCTTTGTCGCCAATGTTTGTCTGCCAGTACGAGACTTTTATTCAGAGAAGCAATAGGTAGACTTGGATCGAATGACCACTCGAGGTGTGAAAGCTATCGCATTTGATATGTGAGTTTGTCTTCCACCTACCGTTAAGGAAGTAGGTTGTACAATCAAGGATCTTGACCAGTTTCAACTTTTCCACGTCAAATTAAATCCACGTAACGATTTTTTTAAAGAAAACCGGAAATGCCACGGTAATTTACGGAGAATTATTAGAAGACGATCAAGATTGAGGGTTCATACTGCATCATGATGTAAAATCAACACCTGGAACAAGTCCTGCAATGGGGAACATCAATTCGATTCTCCTGTTTTGTGATAAGTTTAGCTATGTTGTACAGAGATAGAAAGGGGGTTGAGACAATCCAAGCTTTAACCAGTTAAAAAAACACCGTTTGGACCGCAGGCGTAAAGAATGTTCAAAGCGAAGGCCAACAGGTTGAAAAAATTGCTATTCATGCCTGGACTTCCACCGCGATTCTGTAATTTGTATAACGAAACCATGACTGCATGCGCACAACATTTCTTCGTGGAATTCAGTCATGAGTTACCGAACGTTTTGGTATTTCACATTCTCATTCTGGTTTGTTAAAAAACTTTCAAAAAAGAAAGGACACCTCTGATGGTATTGTGGTCCATTTTATTAGAAGAAACTTCTTAAAGGCAGCATAAAAACGGTGAGGAGGCTTCTCTTACTTTCAAATGCACCCGCCTAATTTGGTGAGACCCTCAAAGCCTCTGCCACAAAGGAAGTTACACACTGAATTGCAATACAAGTCAATAAGGATGAAGTGGCACTCACTGATCAAGTTATGGGAACATCCTTCTCCAGTTGTGCCTTGGGCCTCCATCTAGAGCCCTTGCAGGCAGTCGCTTACAGTGACTAGTAATATATACATATCAGGGAGTACTGACAGAGATGGAGACCGGAATGGCCGTTTCTGGGCTTATTAGTCGTCATCATCATCCAGTCTTACCCAATCCCAAGTGTGAACCACTGTAACTTTGCTCGGTGAGCGCCACTTACCATTGATATTTCCGATCAAAGCTTACAAGACAACGAGCTCGTGGCTCAGTGCGAGAGCGTTTGGCTCAATGAACAAAGGTAGTGGGTTCAAACCCCCAGCTGGTCCATGGTTGGGGTTAGTTGACTGGCTGGTGACGGCTAATAAACCAGAAATGGCCATTCCGGTTTCCTTTGTCTCTGTTGGTACTCCATCATATTTACAAGTCAATAAAGATGAACCCTACAAGGGCACCAGTCATTGCAGCAACATGATAATTTCTGTCTGTAAAAATCATTTTAATACAACTGGAAACCTCAAGGCCTAGCATTGTATTGGAAAAAAAATATGCTTGTCGTGCACACTACATCGATCATCACTCCCACTCGAATCTGCTGAATCAGGACAACCGGAGGCTATCTGCGCATACACTTCTACCGAAAAATCTATGCTATGCAAACCTTGATCGTCACCACCCAGCTAGATGACTGCGCGCCTCCAAGGCATTTCGCCAGATTTGTCAGTTCACAGTTGAAAATGCTCAGAATAAACGTCAAAATTTTCGGAGGCCCGTTAGATTCTTTTTGTCTTTCTGAGTGTCTTCTGCAGCAAGATCACGAGATCTTTGCCCCTACTCTGAGAGTGGCTGGAGTTTTGACGCTTGATATTCCGATTTTACGATCTTTGAGTTAAAAGCCAGTCATAGAGCGACAGATTTTTGACAGTTAGGAAGACGTAAGGAGATAGTTTGATTCGATGCATATTGCATAGAGCTGATGTAACTACTAATCAGTGTGTGCATCGTTGTGCAAGACATTAGTCATCTAGCGGTTGACTCTGGTGTAATAGGCTTTTGTAACTGGTTGATAAAACCTTGCTCAAACTAACTGCACGATTCCAATATTTCCGCCTCTCTTTTAAATACAAGAGAGCTAAAAATTTGTCAATATTTCAGTCATCTGCAGTGAAGGGACATCATATTTTTAATGAAAAAGTGCCGAATGGGGCCTGCCAGCCTTTACAAAATTGAATTCCAGTATAAATTGTTGGTCAGAAAAGTGCGCTGAAAAATGAATCGTTTTGCCTTGGAATAATATTTCTATGCTAGTGACCTGAGAGGGTTTTCAGTATTTCTTAAACTTCTATCATACCCACTAAGTCCAGTACGCTTTAGCGTTCCTGGCTGTTGAGGGTCGCACGCCTTAGTTCAAATAATACCTTTTGGCGCTTTTTAGGTACAACAGAATGAGTCTGTTTGGATCCAGGGCTCCGCTTTACGCATCTTCAGGAGTAAGTCTTTGCCGACTCGTTTTTCTCATAAGAACCCTCACTTACCTCCCTTCATAGGTTTGCTTCCCGTCTTTACTATTATATCACTTGAGTTCTAGTATTCCGATGAGTCGCCTGATTCTGTGTTATGTAGACTTTACCGTTCCTTATCGTTCCAACAGACAGTCGCCGCGGCCTGGGCCCACTGCCCTCACTGCTCCCGCGCATTTACACACCGCATGGGCCTATTAGGACACAAGCACCTCCACGACAACCTGTCACGGTAAACCACCGGAGACAGCTTTCACATCAGCGCACACCATCTAAGCACTAATACATCGACAAAACACTCCACAATCATCATAATGTACACTGATAAAATCCACGGTTTCCCGCAGAAACCGGGGCCAGAGAGAGCGCTGCCAATCTGACGTACACGCAGGATCGCGCCGTCGGCCCAGTGTATGTGTTGTGATGTAATCCAGTCGACCAATGGACTGAGTCGGACGGCGATGGCCTCCTCCATATCCCCTGAGTAAGTAAAACTCCTGGTGTGTGCGTTGCGCCAGGCCGTGCTGTGGCGCGCGAAGACGGGTACGCCGATCCGTCAGCCATCGCGCCCACTCCCACATTAGGCAACTGACCGGCTCGGACAGTGTCTGATGGTGAGGTTGGGGAGAGAGTGAGGGTCGACAGCTCAGCGCATGTTCCTCACTATAAAGCAATCTGACGCGCTTAAAACTATCATGGTGCGCCAAAAGCCGTGGCTTGAAGGTTGCCAACTGACGGGATAACTCGGACCACGGATGCCCAGCAGTGGTGTGTGTGTGTACGGCTGACTGGCGGACTGAGAGTCCGGGCTGCAATGGCTCGCTTCTTAATATGTGGCTCTTTATGGCACTCCCACTCTGTGGGATCCGAGCGCAGGTGATGGTGGTACGCCCAGGCAGCTCGGCCGTGCAGCCACCTGTGCTCCCTCTCCCACCTCCGGTCTTCTTTGGACTCTCGTCTTGACGCACCGGGCCTCTGGTGGGACACAAGGAGAGCGTTAGCTGCAGCGCAAGGCTACTATCCCTAAAAACTAGGTCATTGGCGCGAGCGCGTCCCTGCACGCATGGTATGGAGCATGCGGTTGGACCTCGTCGAAATCGACGGTCGGACTGTGCACCAGACGATACAGGCGCTTAATCGGGCGAGTTTCATAAAGGTGCCTCGACCTGCCAACCGATATAGCGCGCACGTTTTGCTTTGGGCGGGCGGTTGGATTAAACGCTCAGAGTCCATTTCCTGCGTGAATAAATGCCTATCTGCAGCGACAGAAGAATGGTTGGTGGCGAGCACCTGATGACTTTATTCGGTTCGATGAACTGCTTATGCCCCATCTGGTGGAACGCCAATGAAGAACCATCAGTGCCATCTGTATGTGCGCGTGTTTGGGTTTCGGTCCCAGTCCTTGGTCGGGGTCTCTGCTTGACTGAATGAAGTTAAAATAAAGCCCGATACAGTTCTGAATCTAGTTCCTCCAAAAGCTCTGCCATCCTGGTCTGCTATATATATTTATATAATTATATATAAGGTTGTTCATTACCATTTCAGAGCTTTTGTTTATTCGTTGGTACCGTTTTTCGAGTGATAAATAATCTTTCATAAACTTTGGCAATTTTCAATTGAGATGTCACACGTTGAATTGCTTATTTCGATCTAACGGATATCCGATCAGTTTTTTAAAGAACTGTCTCAGGCGCCAAGCACATTCACGAGGCCCCACGCCCAATTGAGAATTTGTGACATGGAAATTCTGCTTCCTGTCTTATTTGGAGGAACATCTGACGTAAGAAACCAGCAGGTAAGTCGTTTTGGTACTCACAACCCACAAGCCAGCATCCTACTACGCGCAGCACTATCTCCAATAAATGGTCCCATCGAAAGAGTAACAAACAAACATAAGTTATCCCATCTCGTGGGTAACTTGCTCCTGTATATACGTTAGTCATAGAGGTCGAAACCCAGGGCATCCTTATTTATGAACACAAATTAGCTGTCCATTGCTGCAATCCCTGTCTCACGTCTTTACGCACGCACTCCAGTGCGACCACAGGTTGAGATTGGAATGAAATGGCCAACACAAAACTAACGGCTGGGCATCGGTAGTAGTGAAGCAGGCATCATGACTTTATTATTCTTACCGCTCTGTTGGTTTGCACAACATTTGCAAAGAAGAGGGTAGTATTATTTTCGCTCCACCTGGTCAACTTCTGCCCAGCCCCTCTTCCAAACAACTGACAGCAGAGCAGATAAAAATCCTGAGCCATAATGCCTGTTTCAATACCACCGATGTCCAGCACTCGAGTGCGACCATCGATTCACTTGGGATGACACTGAGGTCAGCACCATCGCCAACACAAACAGACCGAGAGAATTTCTCGAGGCTTGGTACACCAGTGTGAGTAGTATCAAACCCCGTGTTTACCTGGATGACCATTACGAGAGCCTAATTTCACACCTTACGGTCCCCTGCCCTTATCTCACATCAATGACCGCTAATCCAACCACCCGGTGTCCAAATGATGCACCATTCACTCTCCCCTTCAGCAGAGGGAGCCGTCATTGTTCCACCCTCTTGCCTCACCCATAAAACATACAATTACTCACCCTCACACGCCAGAGAGGAAGGACAAAAAATGCAGGTAGATTCATACAGTCTGCTTCGAGCTTATTTCACCATAAGCCTGACTCCCAGCTGAGAATGAAGGCAAATATGCCCAAAACAGACTACACTCAATCTACTCACCTTTTCTATAGTCTCTGCTCTCATCTCTCTCTCTCATATATATATATATATATATAGTATATATATATATATATATATATATATATATATATATATATATATATATATATAT
>WEDG01000962.1:25000-180083 GCA_017591395.1 Schistocephalus solidus | reverse complement strand
CCGACTCGCTGCAATGTGTTTCTGCCCTTCTGTAGAGAGTTCGCCCAAAGCTGCGTTTGTGGCACAACGGGTGCTTACTGTGGTAACTTAAGATTTGGCGTGTGTTGGCGTGTATATATATATATATATATATATATATATATATATATATATATATATATATATATATATATATATATATATATATATATCAACATGCTTATTCCGCAGTAGCCATGCAAACACTTGACAGAGGACACCTATTTCATGAGAGGATACCTACATCGTTGGCACCTGCTCACGGCCGATCGTCTCTCTAAGAGGCACCACAACGTTTGGCCTATCCAAGGGGCTGTTTCAACGCTCAATTTTCTAACCCAGGGTTCCACAACAAACTTCCACCCAGCTGAACAATTCACACGAAAATTGCAGGGTTCTCGACTTATGGATGAGGAAGTGATGGCATTATTCAATATGGCGTCACTTTTTCACGTTATGCCCATTCTACAAACAAGTCGTACTACAAGTAGTTTCAAGCTTATATGCAAAGACGGTATACAGTTCTTCCGACATAGGTACTAGCTACAAGCCCGGACACGTGCTTGATCGATGTTTCTGCTGCTGCGTGACTCAGCAGCGAGTTCATTACATGGTTATTCCACAGTGGTTGATTGTCTTCAACCAAAACCGTTTTATTGAAATTTCGGCTCTGACCATAACAAGTCACGTCCGAATCACCTGACTCCATGTTCTGCTGTTAATAATTTCAGAAATTATTTCCCCGATATATATATATATATATATGATAGTGTGTGGGTCACCGATCTGCTTAAGGAACATTTATGTTCCATTGTGCCCTGGAACTCAGACTAGAGTACTCACAGGCAGTCGCATAGCGATGTGTAGCATATGTTGATAATGTGGAACCGACAAATACCTAAGGTCGCGGGTTCGAATCCCAGGTGTTCCACACTTGGGATTGGAGTATGACTGGCTGATGACGGCTAATAAGCCAGAAATGGCCATTCCGGTCTCCCTTGTCTTTGTCTGTTCCACATTATCAAAATATATATATATATATATATATATATATATATATATATATATATATATACTATATATATATATATATATATATATATATATATATATATATATATATATATATATATCAACTCCCTGCCCTGGTCTTCCGAACGAGTTATCATACAAGGAATAATGCGAAATTGCAGACGAACTGGGACTGGCCATTTTAGTCCCTGTTGGTGCAGCTGATGTGACCTTACGGTTACATCTGTCGAGGTGCATAACCTTTTCTTAGTGAGTACCATAAGTAGAGAAACAGTGTACCTTTTCAGACCACTACCATGACATACAAAAATCAGTCTGGCTAACAAAAATGTCCTATAGTTTCATTTCAGCGTCCCATTCTGCAACCAAACAATCTTTCTGTGGACTGTGACGTCCTGTTGGAGTCGGGCTCGTTCTGAGAGCGAAACCAAAGGCTTTGATGAAAATCATCCTGGTAAGGCTATACCGTTCTACGTGTGCAATCAAAAAAACTGCAAGAAAAATACTAGACTCTTATTATCTTGACTAACTCCCTCATAAACCCAATGAAGATCGTTTGGGGTGAGGAGCCTGGAGCGGAAACTGGTGTGAAGTTGCATTCTTGCCTTGGTACCCAATTCGCAACCATAACCGCCCCTGGGGTGGCGTGCTACAACTTCTGCCGGCCCGTGTTGATGCAATGCAGACCGACCCTGGAGTCGGGGTGGCAGCAGAAATACTTGAGGGATGGCGTTCAACCACTCGCCACCCCATCTCCCTCCGCCTTACTTCATCAGCTGAAAAATCGCTCACCTAAAAGATTATTGTGCGATTTATAGTTTTATCTTTTGGCCCTCTTGTGCCTCACCACTCTGCCAGTTATGCGCGCCCACTGACCTGCGAAGTGCCAATCGCCTGTTCTGGGACCTCTAGGTGAAGGAATTTAGGAGGCTTCGACTGGTTATTGCAGTTTTATTCTTCAAAGAAAACTCTTGATTCTCGCTCTCCCGCGCGGGCGCGCGTGCGTTAATATTTATTGTTCTGGAGGCAGAACTCCTCATGAACGTCCAACACCTAAACACTTGTTCTTACCTATAACTTATCTGCGTAAATGCTTCGCCTTCGAGGCAAAGCCGCACTCATGGTTGGCTGGGTCATAATGGATTTCGGTTATTGAGGCACATCAACTTCAAACAGTTTCAAATTTTTTCGTCGTCTGTGAACCGTTTCCAAATCGGGAACTCATGAGCGTGAATTTTGCTTCGTCTCCATCCAACCGCTCAAAGCTGGGTTGCACGAAATGATTTCGTAGGAAGGACTTCGGATAACTGCTGGCTTCGAAAAGGAGGTGTAGATACTTGAGCCGTTTCCTACTCCCATGGGCGTCGCTGATGTGCGTTTGAACGCGTTAAAAGAGGATTCCAACGTGAGTGCGTCTGTAACCAAAGATGTGGTCGTTTCTAAAATGGATAGTATGCCTCATGCTTGTTGCCTCCCTTACTATCGCATTTTGTGACTTGCTAATAAAGGAAGGGTAACGTATGGCTGAGTTCTCCTTGCAAGATAAACTAGATGTCTGGAAAACTTGGCTCCCACGATAGCTTGGGGGCCTGCCCGTCATTCATTTTGATTATGATGAATGTTTCATCGAACTATACGGTCCGAAAATTCGGGTAGTGTCGCCAAACAATTTATAACACAGTCTAACAGCCGATGGCAAAACTGGTGAGTTCGTGGGAATCGTATATGTACGCCCGGAGAGAGCAGATTAGTAACGCCGCCGTAATACAGATAGCCTTGCGCTAAGCTTTAGAATGGGTACCTAGTTCCGTGCCCTAAACCTAACACTAACGCCTAACAAACCTTAACCATAACTCTAATAGGAAACGTTAATCCTACTCTTAACCCTAACCGTAACTTCCCTGGAACTTGGCAAAAAGCCACTCGTATAAAGAGGCATTCCATGTTCTGTTCCCCAGACCAATGTATTTTGCATCTCATATTTAACTAATGGCAGCCAATCTAGGCTATGAGCTTAGTAATTTCATTCTAAAATTCTACTGGGAGTTTTAATACGCCGTTGAAGCAGAGATGCAGCTTATAAATGACATGCAGACCGATCCACCGGCACGACCTACTATCATTGGGGTTACAATCAGGTTTGAAGTCGATTTAACAAGAGGCGTTTCGAAGGACTTCCACTAATAAGGAAATGTGAATGGATAGGGAGTCGTGACATGAATATTTTGAACTCTATGTTTTGTTGTAAAATTTGCACTCGAAAGTTGGCCCATGCTTTCAAGCGACATGCGGTAGACCAAACAGTGACTATTAAAAACGGCGCTTGGATAGATCTGCAACAAATGCACATTTACTAACATAGAAGAGATGAAGTACTGTGGCTAAACTTAAGAGTAACTGATTAAATTAACCCTTAAAGATGCGCCTATTGGATATGATTTGCATATTCTGATGTGCGATCATGTTAATTTACCAGAAGTTGTGGTGCGTTGTAATTTATCATCATGAGGAGTAATCGCACCATTCCTTTGACGCTAATATGACATGATCCATGTGGTTCTACTTGCAGTGGTAGTCCGTCATGCCGAACAGTATTGATGGAATCTTATCAGACAGGCTGAATGGGAAAAAATGCTTCGCAGAATACCCTCCTCGTTCATCGGGCTTCAGTCCTCTAGGTGTTCTTTTTTATTAGGATGCCTAGTACATAGAGTGCCTACTAAAGACCCGACAGTAGTCATCGAATTGAGAGCAGCCGTAGAACGTTACTGCACTGGAAGACCAAATGAAGTATTTCTTTGAGTTTGCCCTTCCATTGCTTGGTGTTATCAGAATTGTCAGTCTCATACAGACAGCAGTTTTAAAACAGGCGTTGGTAAAACAAGCAAACAATGCTTGTCCATTACAGCGCGTCTTGGAAATTAAAAAAATGCTTGTAGACACATGCCCTGTAATTATTTAAACGGTATATAAATGTTTAGGGACTCTTAGCTTGCGTTTTGAAAAAAGTCCGAGGAATTTTCGCAAACCTTCAAAACTTCCTCAGCTCATCGTCAGGAGTATGAAAAATGCACAAAAAAAGTCATGTAACATTAGACCGTTCCGAAGACAGTACAACAAAATCACATTTATGTCCACTGATGCTCTAACTCATGAAATAAATAAACTAAAGGGTTACATGAACACGAAGCTTACTCCTGCAAAACACGAGTTAATAAAGTAGCAAAAGTAGAATTACGTTCAAAAATAGTCCTTTTCTGAGTTTCGCACCCACATGTTTATTCAGATTACGGGCAATGTAAAGTATGATCGTTACCAAGGCGACTAAATTTCGAATGAATATATTCCAACAAGGTTTCACGAGAATTTGCTGTTTTTTTTTCGGTTTCTACGTTGTTTTTGATGCCTTTGACCAAGGAATACAGTTTATCACTTGATTGCGCCAATAGGGACGTCACAGGAGTAAAATATTTCATAAGCTCATAGGTTGACTGACCAATCACTGACCAATAAAATTTTCGGGTGCAATCGTAAGTGTACCATTTTGCATATAGTAAAAGACTTTCCTCTTGCAAAATTTCTTTACAAGTATTTCAGCTGTTCGATTACGATGGGTGTCCAATTGTCGTTGACGTAGTAGTGAATACTATAAGATTTTAAGGGCAAGGCGTTTATCAAAACCTTCAAAATAAGATATTTCTTAAAGGGATTTATCGCAGCTAGAAGTAGCGTTAGCATACAGCGGTCGCATCCTGTTGCAACTAGCGTTAAGAGCCCCCAAGTGTCTGTAAACGTGGTCTGCGGCATACAGACAGAGAATTTTTTTGTTTTTCTGCAATAGGTAGGCACCGACGATACGATCCGTCCTACCTGCGTCCCAGTGCAGCAACCGCTGGAACCTGACGGTTATTGGTTTGACGTATCGGACTCTTGTTGGAAACCATCATCAGAGACCGTTGCAGATACCGGTGATCAGAGCGTCATGGGTGCAGTATTTAACGGACACCGCTGCCGTGCGGCCAATGAACAGATCCCGCATTCATCGCTGATGGAAGATGCAATGATGGTTCGTTAGTCCGTATCCGAGTGGAATCCCATTGCACCAGCTGCGACCCGAGAGTAAGTCACGTGGCAGCATGGCAACTGCACCCCTGGCACCCTGGTCACCCTTATCTGTGACTCCCGATGGTGAGAGGTTCTAGCGAGAATCCGAAAAGCCAGGCAAATAAACCCCATGGTCCAGTGATTGCACTTTCTTCTTCTTCTTCTTCTTCTTCTTCTTCTTCTTCTTCTTCTTCTTCTTCTTCTTCTTCTTCTTCTTCTTCTTCTTCTTCTTCTTCTTCTTCTTCATCTTCTGAACTGCCTCCTGGAACTCACTTCTTTGCTTCTATCTGATAAAATTAACGTTAAAGAATCCGTAACGGTTGTTCAGGTAGAAGTACCTACTGAGCAAGAATGTACTCCAATATCACGAATAAATGCTTCTTCATGTTTCTGATTCAGCCACCTCGCGTCACCTGGACCAGAGCGGATAACAGTTCGACCGTCGATTTCGACGAGGTCCACCGTATGCTCCACGGAAGGGGGACGGAGACTTGCGTGTGATTTAGTTTAAAGTGATAGTAGCCTTGTGCTGCAGCTACCGCACCCTTTCATCCTCCCCCACCTGAGCCTGGCGTCAAGACAGAGTCAAGAAGACCGGAGATGGGAGAGGGCGCAGGTGGCTGGCGCAGCCGGAGCCGCTCCTTGGTGTACCCCCACACCTGGCTCGGATCCCACGGAGTGGGAGTGCCATAAAGGCCACATTAAGAAGGAGACATTGCAGCCTGACTCTCAGTCCGCCAGTCAGCCACTCCACACAAAACACACATTGGGCAGACCACACGGTCCGAGTTATCCCGAGCGGATAGCAGTTTGAACGCAAGCATCGTGTTCCCGATGATTTTCACAGAGCTAAATAATAACCCAATAGCTTACCATGAAAAATAAGATTTTTCTGAGCATTGTTTTGTTGGCTAGCTTTTCCGTCTTTTTTCTTATTATTCCCTTGCATTTTTTTCGTCTGCCATCCTGCGTAACTAAGACCTTTTTTGGGATTACCGAGTTAAATTTGAGGTTGAGGTCAGAGTTTAGGTCAAGGTCATGAGTAGGCTTAGCATCAAGGTTAATGTGGTGTTACCTGTAGGATTTAGGTTTGGTGTGGGGTTCGGGTTAAGTTTAAGGAGACAGGTTAGTTTTATGTTACGGTTAGTTTTAGCACTAAGACATCAGAATACTTACCCTTCGTGAAATTTACGGTAAGGTCACCTATTTTAAGCGGGCGGGGCGGTTCCTATTCCGTGTCCTATTTAGGTGGCCATACAAGACATCTCTACCGTTGGTTCTTATTGGCTGAGGCTGTAGACCAGAACTTCATGGAAAAACGCAAAATCTTTCAATGAGGATAAACTACCTCGAGTCAGCAAAACACCGGGCTGTGATAGTTATTTTACTTCCCTACGTTTGTACTTGCCCCATAAGAATGACCTAATAAATTCCCTCTGTTTGCTGATAATTTTTTGAAATCTTAAATGTTGGGTTTGTTCATTATGGGCAAAATGACGGTGATGGTGTCGTCGGTGCCCCCACCTAGTCATTATAATTCAAACTTGCCCACTTATTTTATTGAATTATCCTTCCTTACAGTTTGCCGGTAACAGATAGCAAAAGAGATCATGCGATAGGCGGAACCTAATTCTTATAGTAATAGTAACATTTAAACTGACCCCTTCCCACAGTCTCAAACTCAATCTACTTTTTTAAAAAGCTTAAAACACTAAGTATAAGGGCAAGGATGTCTTGTATGGCCGCCTAAACAGGAACAGGAAGCGCCTGCGCCAACTTCCGTTTAAATTAATTTTAGGATTAAGGTGAGGATAAGGGTTGAGTTGAGGGTTACGTGTACAGTAATGATTAACGTCCGGGTTGGGGTCAGGATTATGCAAAGCATAAAGATTTGCGTTCGTTTTAACTGTAGGGTTTAGGTTTGGGATAGGGGCTCGGGTTAAGGTGAAGGTTTAAGGTTATTTTGGATAAGGGTTGGTGTTAGGGTTAAGACAAGAGAACATGTACACCTTCTGAACTGTATCACACGGCGGGGTGATCCTATTTCCGTGTTCTGCTTAGACAGCCATGCAAGACCTCCTTACCGGGTTAAGCGTTAAGGCCTGGGTAGGTTTAAGTGTTAGATCTGAGTGTTAGGATTAGCGTTAAGGTTAGGTTACAGTTTTGGGATCAGTTACGTTCAGAGTTGAGGTTTTAATGGTACAGTTGAGGGTTACAGGCGCACAGGTTTCCCGTTTTATCCATGGGGCCCCATACGATACTAATGACTATCTAGCAAATGTCCGTCATAAATACGGCTTAAGAATGATGACTCGGGCAAACTCAAAATCACATGTGGAAAACTAAATGCCTTCCTATGGTCGGCAGGGCAAGACAAAACCGCCATTAGAGAATAAAATGGCCAGATCCAAGCGTCCTGGGGACCGATGCAAACACTCAGGGAAGGTAGATGACTGTGAGCAAAAGGCAAAAGTTAGTCAAGCGCCCTGGTATAGACTTCGCACAGCTTGCCGCATAGATGGGTTGTTTGAATACACTGAAAATCTCGGAAAGAACGTGATTTTTGACAAGGTGCTAAACGGAATTCAACTGTTCCTGCGTTCACTATTGTGATTGATAATTATTTTACGATTGCAGGTCACGCAAGCAGCGCAAATATTCTCATCCGTATCTCCGCAGCCGAAGTAAGCCGGGACCTTGTTCTAAGCAGTCTTTTTATATTTAGGGAATTGATTTCAATGTCTCTCCCCTAATACTCTGCCTACCCCCTAAGGTATTCCAGTTTACAACAATTTTATTCTGGTGTTCCAAGCTCCTGGCAACAGTATCGTAGTTTGCAGATCGGGAGAAACTCATCCTTGCAAGTACTTTCGAATAATTTCTCAGGCTTAACCAGAGTGTTACACAGTATGCTACCTTTCCCTCTGCAAAATATCGCAGACGGGCTCAATCTTAAGTTCTCCAGTTTTTACAAGACCCATATGGTCACAATCCGTACGTTTGCTAAGTTTTTTTGTGTATTAAATCATTCCGCCTGGCAGCTGACTCTGTGTGACACTGTAGGTTTACAAGAGGTCAGAAATTGCGAATTTTTAACACTCACAGAGACCATAATCGTTGGAATTTATGTGAAAAAAAAAACAGTTAAAGGTGGGCCCGCAGCCTGAGCGAGGTTCTTCTCTTCAACTCTCCGTACCCTTCCGCTCTGCCTCGCCCACCGAAATGCATAACCCTCAATGCCTCCGATTACTCCCTCTTCCTCTATAGGCTGGTGTTTTAAGACAAACTGTGCTCGATGTCTCGAAGCATGGTTATGTTTTACTAGACCCCTTATTAATGTACTGGACTGGGAAAAATTTATGAGAAGCAATTCAACGCTCGCCATCGGCTCTTTTGAAGATTTCCATGGGAATTTTCTCAAATATTTAAAACTCCAAAGTTCCCTTTATTTCATGTTTTAAAATATTAAAGGTTGATAAGTTCAACTTCAATTTGAATAAAGGCAGTTTATGCTGTTATGGCAGAGGACATGTTTATTTTAAGACTCTTTTAGATATTGAACACGTTTGAAGCTGAGTATCCGCGGAATTTATCTTTGGAGATTTTGGTAACGGCAGGTTATGAACAGCACCATGAACCCCAGGCTCATGTGTTGCCCTTATGCTCGACGATGGAAAGGTGTGCAATTCACGAATGTTTGACGCCAGAACATCTGTCTTTTTTAAACTGATGTAGAAGCAGCAGGATTCTAGCGAATAAGTGCGGGCGAAACCGGCAATGAAATCATCCCAGGGCTTTGAAGCTGCTATTCGCTATGGCTAGCAAATCCTTTATACAGATGCGTATTATCGACTTCGTAAATTCAAGGAGCAGAAAGAACATGTATTTTTGCAAAGACTGTATACACCTTATATTACCTGTTGTAATGCCTCACCCAGAAAACCCCGTACTTAATGAGTCTGGAGTTTCTAGCTTTCTTGGTGCTGTACATAACCTACCGTTACGGACATTTTAACCATAACTGACCCTTTATTACAGCTGGTGGGCGAGTAAAGGGCAGAGGCGCGGA
The DNA here is from genome assembly GCA_017591395.1 of Schistocephalus solidus. Lineage (NCBI taxonomy): Eukaryota > Metazoa > Platyhelminthes > Cestoda > Diphyllobothriidea > Diphyllobothriidae > Schistocephalus > Schistocephalus solidus. Next base: position 170,860 of record WEDG01000962.1, on the reverse strand, counting down.
TATGCGCTTAGAATGAACACCTCAGTCTGTCATCGCTCCCTTAGGTTGTAAACGCTCGCGCCGCGCCCAAGCATTGCGTGAGCACGGCAATGGAGGATGTACTTTACGCTTCTTTGAGATCAGTCTTTTCTCTTGAAGTGCAGATTGGGGTCAAAGTAGAATAAACGCAGTTGATTTTGTAGCACTATTCTTTACGACCTTTCCCCCACCCCGCTGGGTCACCATCTAACGCTCTCTCTCTCTTGAGGGCTTTTGAAATTTAGCCACCATTTTTCTCCTCCATTCACATGTGAATTTTCTTCTATGTACATGCGCTGGTCCATTTTTTCCATTAGATGCCGTCATTTACCACTGTTTGTTTATTTTAGTTATCACAATGAGGTCAATTAAGCAGACGAAGCGTTGCAGCTTTCGGTCATTTCTTCCGGTGTTATCAGTCTTACTTACCAAGTTTTATCCGCGGTGAATGGAGGTCTTTTTGCTGAAAATTTTGAAATGATGCCTTTAAAATAAAGTCTCTCTCTCTCTTCATAGTTTTCTGCGAATCACTTTTTTTGACTTCTCGTACAAGTTTCGTCGGTAAGACGTAAACTCTTAAGCTGGCAACCTTTCGGAGAGCAAACCTTAGGTAACGTTTTTGTTTTCCGTTGTTTCGTCTGCCTACCTTTGCATCCCTTGAAAGTGATAAATGGTGGTTGAGCGCACCTTTAAGAGCACGCACACCAGGGTCTTATCTGTTCCCCAACCATACCGAAGGCCTTGACATAGCCTGGGCTGTAATATTGCATTAATGCTATCTGTAATCGTCACTCAAGGCTGTCTGCAATTAAATTGTCATTTCCGAAGTTTATTGAAGCACGTTCGGGCATAGCGATGAAACACGGCTGTCGAGTCTCAATCTCTTTCCCTTGCACTATAGACAGCTTCGGGGGGACCTGATACGAACATTCCGCATTCTACGCGTCCAGGACTGTTGTCTCGTCCCAGGGGATTTGTTCGAGTTAGCAAAAACAACGAACTTGAGAGGTCATCTTCTCAAATTACGTGTGACTGGAGCAAGGCTAGACACTCGGAAGTACTTCTCCAAAAGGGTAGTCGAAGCTTGGAATAGTCTTCCTCTGGAGGTTGTTATGTCGGACTCCTTGGAGGTTTTGAAGCGAAAGTTAGATCGATATAATGGTGCGAGCTACAACACTAACTGAAAGCTGCAAGTTTGACGTCATAAAATAAGGCATTTATGATACTACTAGCTATATTTGATTAGCGTTTCTTTATGTTTGTTATTTTCGTTCGAGGGCTTGCATTCTCCCATTATTCCCATGCTGGGGTCCTCGAGGTCTTCGCTGCTTAACTTATTTGCACACCTTGGTGACACCGTGAGTATTCGCATCAGCTGGACCTGGCGACCGTCGTCCATGAGGTGTATGAACGTTCTCCCCTGGTTCGAACCGCAATGGACCGAGGATGATCTGGACATATATTTCCGCCTTTGAAATCCCTTAACGAACTCTGCAATCAGCAAGGGAGAATCTGGCTGATTCATGTGACCTCCGAAATGCCCCCCGTTGGACCCCCTCCCAAAGGGCGACATTTTTTCTCCCTAAATATCACCGGGAGTTTTTTTTCACTCTCTGCTCTTTTTCAACTATGTTGGCCTCGCCAACATATCGAGATACTATTTTTTTGATAACACAACTCGCATGTACAAATAGGGAATTCAAAGGTGACTCACCTACATCTCCCTCAAATATACTGATACCTATTTTTATAAACATAACTGCTTACTTATGTTTTATCAATAGACATGTTTTAACCTTCCACAAGTGAGTCTCACATACAAAAGGCAACCGAGGATGGCGGGATCAACGGATGTGTCCTCAAGCTAAGAATTCATTTGAATACTTGAAGACCAGAAATTTGTACTCTGTCTTTAAGGCGAATGGGACTAATCTCTTCCAAAAGCGAAAAAAACTAGCTTGGTCTGGGAGACACGTCTCGTCCAGTACTTACCGCAACTGGTTCCGTAACACTTGAAGTGGACAATGACCGTCGCGATAGCTCAGTCGATCACAGAAATGGTAAAAGGAGTCAGCAATTCGCTTTCGTTTAATACGAGTTTTTTCTGGATAGCTGATGTTCCCATTTGCCTTTGACCTACGACCGACGCTCCTTCATAAAGCACAGCGCTCAATGACACAAATCGGAAAATAAAAAAACAGCATAGTGGCCATCCTGTTTTTTCCAAGGCAAACCGAGGCATTCTGCTCTTTCCAGCCAAATAAGACAAAGCTTAATAAGTGTTTCCGGTATGGTGAGGGATACCGAGGCACCAATGCATACTCTACAATTAGTTCGCCGGGACCTAGGTACGAGATTGAACTCCGTGGCCCTTATTAAGTAAGTTAAAGGCTCTCCATCCTTTTATCGACAGCCACGGTGCAAAGAAAAACGAAACTCACAGATACATCTGATTCTAGATCGGCAGGGTTTGCAGTCCCAATGAAGCGCAACTTTCGGACACCGAACTTATAAATCAGCACACCGATCTCAGTCTCGGTTGCACATTTTCGTATGGCTACTCCTTGCTTAACCTCCATTATCTCCATCGGGTTCCGGCTTACAATTTTGCTAACTTCAAAATAAAGCCGTTCTCGAAATATTTTTATGGCCAACATCTTGTTGCAGGTTTTATTCAACAATAACCTCTCGTGAGGATTGGAATCCTTGACTAGAGTGTGACTTTCAGTGGGAACGACGACAAGTCTAGTATGCGGTATTCAGCTCTTAAGTTGCATAATTATTTTATATACTTTGATACTTCCTTCATAAGCCCACCTCCAAAGAAGATTTAGTAGAAGCGATTTAGTAGCGGCCTCAGCAAAACTATGACGGCATCTCGACTCAGAGCCCGCCGGCGACCACAGAGGACAAGGACATGTGCAGAACGCATGGCCGATTTCTTGACCTTTCGTTTAATTTTGCGGATACATGCAGAAAAAAGACTAGGCTTTCAGTTTGAGTGACGAAAGTTACTGTTCAGTTTTTGTTCCCACTCCTCGGGCTGCCTCCAAGACCACCCTTCCTTACGCCACGAAGTTCACAGAGCCTGCCTCAACATAGTGATATGGCTCACTAAGTTTTCTGGCCTCTTGTGTGTGAAAGTGTCAGCTGGCTTTCTGTTCTGTTAATTGCCCCAAACTGAGCGGTGCTTTTGAGACAGACCTAAGCATAGCACTGTCAGCCGGTCCCTTTGGAAGTGCTGGGAAGCGCGGCGGACGCCAAACAAGTCAACACTTCTCCTAGGGCATTCATGAAGGGGCCGAAGTCTCCTAATGCAACAGTTCAATGGTCGCGAACTACGCCCGCCGTGCTGCACGGAGAGTTAGCGCAGGACAGCGACTCATGCGTGAGTTGGTTTGTAGCGAGGCAAATGTGCGCAGGATCTCCAGCACTCTCCTCTCATTCCTCACCCTTCTTACTCTGATGGCGACCAGTTTGGCTCGAACGCAGTGACTGACAAAGCTAGTCGAGTTCGACTCGAAACCTGGCTCGACACAGTTCGCCGATACATGTGGCTGGTTCCTGAACCTTGGTCTCCATCCTTAGCAAAAAGAGCATGCTTCGAAATCTCCAGATCTGCTACCACAGGTCTTCACGCGTGGAAAGGTACTATTTGTGACATGACCTAGGCCGGTAAGATTACGTCTGTATAAAGTGCCAGAACAGAGGAAAGCTAGTTGGTGTATCTCTGTGACCAGTGTCACGGTATACCCTGAGTTGACCGACAAGCCCAAACCGCGCCCAGTATGCGCAGGTTTTGACCGTCGGGGCAAGTCAGGGTAGGCATTGGCCTACAGAGAAGCCGAGCTCGGGACCTCTCACAGCCTACCGGGGCAACCTCCAGAGCAAAGAGCGTAGTATTTGCTCCAAAGGCTGCAATGTCACCTGAAACTATTTGACGAACTTGAAGTTCGCGCGTCCAAATTGGGCTTGCTGAGTCCAGCCACAACGTTGGCATAAAGACTCGGATGAATACAACCAACTTCGGGTGATCATAACCTGCCTATACGTCAGATTAACAATAATTAGCGCCACTCGCCCTTGTGAATAAATATGTCTCTAAGAAATGCACCAGATGAAAAAACTATCCGTAAAAATAACATCATAATCTATTGTCTATTTTTCAAAAAATACAGCCTGACCAACCCTTCTCCCTCAGTTAGTCGCGTTGACTTCTTTCAGACCGAGTAGTCCCGTCTCACACCCTCATCAACGTCTTGTCCCTCAATCCATCAGGGAATATACAGAAGTCCTTGTTGCTAGAAGATGAGGTCAAAACAGTATAGCAAAGACAGCGAAATGTTCCGATGCCAAACCTCCGAGCAACTGTACGAAACACCTGCAAACCCAGTTCGATTGAGCCCACTTCAGCCTCTATAAGCAACTGCAAAAAGACCTCAGAAGTAAAAAATAAATAAATAAACAAACAAACGTGCGCAGGAAAGTCAACATATGCGTGGTTATTCTCCGTGCAGAGCAACAGGGACAGCCGGATGCAGAACTTCGATAAAAAAGGGGTCATCGATTGAGTGAGAAGGAGAGAAAGGAAATAAGGAAAGAAAGGGGTCAGAGAGTGCAAATCATACTTCAGGTTTCGGCTGTTCAGGCGGTGCAGTGGCAGCGGTCCCACTACCGCCCCACAAGTCTGCAAAGGCGGCACGGGTTACACTGGCGCGCAACATACTCAACATGGAGCTCTGAGTCACGTCACCATCGCTTCCACTGCTTTTACTCTGAAACCGGCAGCGCAGATACCCGTAAAGATTGACTGAGCACATAAAACATCCAGAGAGGGCTACCAGAGCCCAGGCCAACTTGAGCGAGAGAATGGCCGCGAGTAAGAGGAGGAACCAAATAACCGGAAAGAGGAAGAGACCAATCCAGAAGAGGCGGGAAGCCCGAGTGGCCGCCTTCTGAGCAGCAAGCTCCTGCCGACTGCGGCCAAACGGCGCTGTCCCTGTCACTGGCTGGCCGGTGGCAGAGGCGGTATTTGCCGACTCAAAAAGCCACTGGCTCTTGCCTGTTGTGGGATCCACATGATTCCACCAGCGCAAACCAACTAGCAGGCGGCCGGAGACATTCTTCACCAGCCAAAAATCCACAGCGAAGAAGGTGAGGATACAGACCACGGGGACGATAAAGGCGGTGGTGAACCAGGAACAGAAAAGGTAGGTTAGAAGAGCCAGACTACGGACGAAAAAGTGAGCGAAAAGGGCCAGTTTTCGTCGACGTGCCAACTCTCGCCGACTCAGTACACCATCTGCCGAAACAGGGAGGGCATCATCATCCTCTGTGAGCGTAAGCACTACATCATCGCGTGCAGTCAGCATTATTGAATTAGCTGAAAAACCAAGAAAGGCAGCGCTAAGTAGGATCAACTTAAGTCTATTTCGGATAACATGAGAGGCTGGGGTGGCCATTTCTACCTTATTAACCATTGCTAACCAGCCTGGTTATCATGGGCTGATATTCATTTATCGACCGCCTGTTACTCTGTCGGTTGTGATCGAGAATATTCAATGGGCCAGAGTTTGCCACTAGCGACATTAAATATTCTCGTTCGTAACCGACTAGACAAGGAACACGAGGGTCAATCATAGGGTGCGGAACTTAAAGACAGATGACCAAAAACCCCGGCTAGAATGCTGTCATCCTAACCAGGGGTTGGGTATTCCTGGCTGACGACGATTAATATACCTGAATCTGCCATCCCAGTCTAGCCTTGTCCTTGTGATATTCATTTTATAATTCCTCAGAATTTATTCTGGGATCCCCTGTTCAATATATTTGGCAACAGAAAGCTTATCGTCAATAATTAAACTCGAAAATGGCGAGGAAAGTCCCCCTGCGCATATGCATCTAGTGGGAGAGCGATGGCTGGCAGTTTAATCATAGAGTACGACCATGTACATTGTCTGCCGCTCATCGTACAGGGACGGCGACTTTTGCGTTAATCAGCTCCTGGTATAGAAGACTTTTGCAGCATCTACGGCACTTTCTCCTCTCCAACCCTCTGTTATGGGTGCACATTCCCAACAACTCCTGCCACACCCTGAATCGGTAACGCGTGGCATGCTGTAGGGACTACCTACTGTATGATTGATATGGTTTTTTGCCGAGCTGATGTACATTTCCTTTTTGTCATGCGTAACCCTGTATGTCGGTTGGAAAGCATGCCAGAGGGCATGTGATGCTGGCAGCTTTTGTGTATGGCTCCCCTAGATGTCTGCGCTTTTTGGTAACAACGATGGTTTCAAATACTAAGGCCCCGGCGGTAGTTGAATGTAACTATGCGCGGCAGGCAGGAAGTTAGTATCAATGTGCATGTGGACTGTTGGTAAATATCCCTGCGCACAGCTGATGGCGGTTGAGCCGTTTCTAGGCCTGTCAGGAAATTAGCAAGCTTTTTAATGCGCACGACAGGATGTGAATACTCACTTTTACTTCACATTAAAAACCTGGCATCCTTCATCGCGCCCGAAACAGCAGAAAGCTCAGGGACTGGACTATGCGGTGCCGCTCATTGTTCATTACTAGGCTTACAAAGACCAGCGTTACAAGCAGTTGAGAGAGAGAGAGAAGCTTCAGTAAAGAGGAGGCGTTCCCTGAGAAAAAAGGTTTATTTTGGGTCGGACGCTTTGGGTACAATTGCGTCAGGGAAAAACCTAGCAGTGACTGCAAAGAATAGTGCACGAGCACCAGTTGGCAGTGCGAAGGTTGGAATCAAAGTTACATGCCACAAAACAGATGCCACGGAATTCTGTTATCACCATAAACCAATGTGCCTGCAAGTCACCGCCCTGGAATTCACCCTGCTGCAAGGCAGATGGTGGATATCGTCGTTCGCGACGGTCACATTGTCATCGCCATGTGACTGCTGCTTTATTCGTGTCTGCACCAATCGATATCCACCGATGGACTTTTATGTCGACATCTCGAGATAGCTGCGTTGTGACTTCTCATTGGTCAACCTGGGTTTGGCACGCTGATTGGCTGGCGTATGTTGGCTGCGACGCGCGTTAGCGCAAGCAGTCATTATTCCAGACATTTGCTGTAGCACGCGCGCTCGCGTAAATGCCGCGCGAGAAATCCCTCATTCTCATTAATTCTGTTTGACTTCTGATTTCTATTTACATAAGTTTAAACAGGAATTCTAACGTACATTGCGAAATTACAATGTAGACGAAATCTATCGTACAATTATTGAGGAGGTTCGCAATTGAAAAAAATGTCGGTGGCCACGCAGCAGTATGTCATTTGGAGATGCCAACGAAGGTGATTGGACACATCAAGACTTTCAATTGCAGATTATGGTAGTCAAACCAGGATTTCAGACAAATGCGAAAGCGCCAGGCGGACACTAGGCGATGCGTTTTGAGCCGCCATTGTCACCAAACACACGCTTGGAAGAGCTGGCGCAAATAAGCCTTACGCATGCTCATTTCCGACGTCTATTGGAAATCTACAGGTCCCGACATACCAGCACTGCAGGGGATATCGTGCTCCCGACAGGTTTCGCCTAGAGATAGCGGTAAATATGTGCACGTTGGACTGTTGAATTAAGTGAAGAACTTGCTCGGTAATCAAGGGCTTGAATAAGTGGACGAGGACGAACTTGGTGATTGATAGTTTGCCTGCTTTTGTCAGAAAACCAAGACCAAACTGTGGTCTGCTTTAGAAATGATTAAAATTCGTTTAGAAGTCAATTATTCCCCTCGGGAATGTATATGACTATGGGCAACTATCAGTAGGAAAGAAATTTAGTCATTGCAGGAAAGTGGATTGTAGTATGAGCATTTAAATAAGCCTGCTAAATTTGGTGTTGGCGCATAGTTTTGAACGTTAATAAAACGAAAGTTAACAATATGCCACGGGAGTCGTAGAGGCGGGTTGCAGAACGCAGCCAGAAGGAAGATACTATCGCATGAACAAGGGCCTTATTAGCCTGAGGTTTCAGATTTTCACTCAAATCCACAATCAAGGACAAAATTAGATAAGGATAGTGGATTGCACGTTGCAGTATTTATAGGATGTAGTTGCTATGCCACCGTATGGCTCCTTCTTAATGTGGCCTTTATGGCACCCCCACTCCGTGGGATCCGAGCCAGGTGCGGTGGCATGCGCAGGGGCGGCTCCGACCGAACCAGCCACATGCACTCTCTACCGCCTCTGGTCTTCTTGACTCTGTCATGACACCGGGCTCAGGTGGGGATGAGGAGAGAGTGCGGTAGCTGCAGCGCAAAGCTACTATCACTCAAAACTAATCTACGCGCAAATCATCGCCCCTGCACCACTCCCTGTGGAGCATACGGTGGACATCGGCGGAATACGACGGTCGAACTGTCTGCATGCCTATCACCATTGGCAGATCCCAAATGCAAAGCGGATGACTGCACGTAATGCTATAATGGTCTGACTGGCCAGGTTTTGTTGTATGCAGTTGCTATACGCCGGTGTGCCTGTCAACATTATTGGCACCCGCGTTCATCATAGGTGGTTCGATATTTGCCAGCAATCGAGTTGCTAACTGTCTGAATGTTGCCATTCGGTTAGGCCATTTGACTCGACAACACTGGCACCAGGAACATTGGTCACTCGCGCTCTCTCCGCTTAGATAGTTACTTTGCCCAGGCAAAGTCCCAGCACCATATATGGAGCGGGTAGGCCATAGCGCTTTTTTGTTGACCACGACTCGAGCAGTTCGCAGCTCACGCGATTGTCGCCTCCTGCGAGAATTTCGACTTCATCAAACTGGAATGTTTGGTTTGATCCCGTCGAACGAGCCACGACTTGGGAACTGGCTTCGTTCCTTTTCACTGTTGTGTGCCCGGTCATCCACCACCAGAGTATTCTTCCATTTTCTCCGTCATATCTGAGTTGCCCGCAACTGCGCTAGGTTCCTTATATAACCCCAGACACTTTTTTCGTGGCAGTGGGTCTTTCAGCCACATAAAATAGCGTCTCACGTTTGCATCCGGTCTGTGTGCAACCATACCTCAAAAGGGCGTGAGAAGGCAGTTGACGGTTTCTGGGACATTTTTACGTATGGGAGAGCTCGCCAAAACTGAGGGCCAGTTGGATTTCATCCCTCGCCTGGTTAGCAAAGGTAACCATTTGCTCTATGCATCCGTCGAACCTTGCCTTCCGGTTATTCGCACTGCTTCTCAATTGCTTTTGCGTCGTGTTTGTCGCTCTCATGAAAACTTTGATGTTTAGGCCACCACAATTTTTGCGGCAGAGAAGGACATCATAGAAGGTCGGCTTGATGTTTTCCTTCTTCACCGTCGTAAATTGTAGATCCAGGAGGATGGCGTTGATAGTTCGTTGAAGGTCAACACCTGATTTCGTTCGATGCCGGTGAAGGTATTATCCACCAATCGAGCTCAGAATTTCGGTTTGTGGTGTCGGGAGACCGGAGACTCAAATCGTTGTAGGACCGCCTCAGCTATAAGTCCCGGAATTGGGGAACCCATTGGCGTAACTCTAACTTGATCATAGCTTGTTCCGTCAAACTTGAAGTACGTCTTAAGACAGAACTTCAGGAGTTGGAGGATTTGGGCGTGTCCGTGTCCGTTTAATTGTATTTGCCTTTTAGAAATAATTCGATGGTCTCGACTGCCAGGTTCAGCGGAATAGAAGTAAAAAGCGGCGTGACAACAAAGGACACCATGACATCGCATGGCAGGAGACTTCACCCCTTAAGTTTCTCCAAGAATCGTGTTGATGAACTGACTGTAGTGTCTGAATTGGCGGTCAGAAATTTGAGACGCCAAAGCAGCCCTTTTGCCAATCCGTAAGTTGGAGGAGGAACTACGCCAGCTCCCAAGTCGCGGCTTATTCGACGGGACCAAACTATACATTCAAGTTTGATGAAGTCGAAATTTTCGCATGAGGCGACAACCGCGTGAGCTGCTAACTGCTCGAGTAATGGTCAACAAACAAGTGCCATGACCTGCCCACTCCATACATGGTGCTGGGACTTTGCCTGGGCAAAGTAGTTATCCAAGCAGAGAGAGCGCGAGTGACAAATGTTCCTCGTGCCTGTGTTGGCTAGTCAAATGGCCCAACCGAATGGCAACATTCAGACAGTTAGCAACTCGATTGCTGGGAATTATCGCACCACTTTTAACCACCTGCGATGAACGCGGTAGCCAATAATGTTGACCGGCACACCGGCGTATGGCGACTACATACAACGAAACCTGGGCAGTCAAACCATTATCGCATCACGTGCAACTACCGACTGTGCTAATTATGATAGGCATGCAGTGGCATACAAACTACATCTTCAGATACCGCAACACGCTCATGCGATTCGTTTCTGATTGTGGATTCGGGTGAGAATTTGAAGCGTTACGCTAATAAAATTCTTGTTTTAGCGTTCGTGGCTCTTTCTTTGGAGGTTGAAAATCGTAACGTTTACCATGGGGGGTGCGTGAGCTTCTTTGCCTAGCTGTATAGAACTCGTAAATCCTGAAGGGTGAGGAGTTTGCGGGCACTGCCGAGATGGAGTTTTTGTAGTGATAGGACAAACTCCAATACCCAAATGACTCATACCCACTTTTCGTGGCATGTTTGTAGATAGAAAGATGAATGCCGATATTTCTGAGAGCAACCAAAGACAATCTAACTATCCCCAAGAGAACAAGTCCGAGGAGGAGCAAGGAGACTTAGGCGGCGTCCCCTCATCGACATCGGTAGGCAGCCTATGATTTCGTTTCTAATATCTTTAGGAATGCGAGGTAATAAATATGGACAACAGTAACTCGACGGACACATTGCCTGCCGGCGACCAATCCTATCGCAGCCGTAGGTTGTCTTTCTGTTCATGATGTATTCCGAAGATTTTCACCGAGCCTCACACCATTACAGACAGAGGGAAATTTCACACACGTTACGCGCAATCGACCGCCAACTGAAAGACATATCTCGCACGCAGACATGGATATTACGAACTCAGAGATATATCCTTTCGCGCATACGCACGCTGGAAAGTGCCGCAGAGCATACACCGTTTACCACCACAGAGTCTTCTATTGAACTGCCGCGGAATCCAATCAGTACGCCTGTGCGCACGAGAGTCGACCTACAACAACTGAATGTACGACTTCGTAACGCGGAGGTTCGCAAACAGCTGGTAAACTACCACGCCATGCTCATTGTTTCTATTAGACTTCTTATCTCCTCTGTCTTGGCGGACGAAATGTTGATGATTTCGTAAGAAAAACATTTTACGCTATCTTCGACGACGACATCACAGAACATATCAACTTCAAAGGTCGCAAAACGAAGGATAGTCTTGGTGGATCTGCTGTCTACGATGTTATAACAGGTATGTTGCTGATTTTTAACTTGGCTTAATGATGTACAGAGGTGTATAGGAAGTGGTGTGGTCAACTGCCGGTGGACCTAAGAGTGCTCGAGTCGGCCTTCACAAAACGTCTGAAGAGATCTCTGGACGCCTGTGGAAAGCGTCTGCAAAGGCTTTCTAGGACAACTTCCTTGAACGGTATACCAATTTTCGCCTTCATCATATTTACTGCTAAGCTATAGAACAACAGACGGAAACAGCAGTGCGTACACCGATTCAATCGCTTTCTACAGACAACGCAGGACATCGCGACGGATCGACCTCTCCAGGATAATTATCAAATGCTGGGGGCCACGTTTATTTTTAAATACGATTTTTGCCATTCGCAAACGCTCATGGTTTTCAAATTAAAATAAATGTATGACTCTAGTTACATCGAGGGCTCCTTGGATGAATTTCATACAAAAAAGGCTGTACAACCGGCGGCAAAGATGACTCACGTGAGGGTTTTAAAAGTCTACTGTAGTGCTCGGGCCGTATGTTTAGCAAATAGATTCGAAGAACAGATTTGAGGTCTGTTTTCGCTATTTGCTGAGTATCGTGGCAGTTCTATATCAATGTGGCCAAGGATGGCATCTAGTAGGCATCCGCACATCGAAATGTCGACATCGGGTAGATATCAGGTCGACGTGGCTTTTGTTATTAGTATATGCGATTTTCTTCCGCTGTTGAGTATATTCGACCGACTTCACCTGCTTTCCATTTGGGATCATCTTTAAGCCGAACAGTAGTTAGATTAGTTCACGGATCCTATGGAAAAACGTCATATGATTCAGGTGCCCGCGAACTTCGCAATCCCCAGGTTTTAAAGAAGCATCCAACTCTGGATTTTTTCCTTAAAAGTCCCAGATAAAAGTCGATTTTGATTGTTCTTGAACTATAAAAGGCTGGTGTTTTGGGATAGACAATCGTGCTGGTCGGCTACAGGGACCCGCTACGCACGTCACCAATTCCTTACCTTGTCTGCATACATTTTTCAAAAGGGTTAATTTGAGTCCGATCAATAGGAAGTTCCGATGTAACTTTATTGGAGTAACTAAAATTATAGAAGGCCTTCTTCAATATTTTATCCAGGCATGCGCTCGCCATGGCGACAAATACGACGCATGTACTGGGCTACAACAACAAGAACCCAAGCAGCCACAAAAGCATTTGCGCGTTGGGGAGCAATGCAAAAATGTGCACATCAAATACTGGATGCACACAAACACTTTCTCAATATAACAATGATCAAGGTAAATGAAATTTAAGGGATAAAAACGAAATAAGCCAGATTGTGCAGGAAAGATTTCAGATATACAAAGCTGGCTCGAGATGCTTAATGGTTAGATCCGACCGGCGTCGGCTTTAACCGATTTTTGCATCAGGTGGCAAACACCCACACCATTACTATGCCTAAACCCGGTGTTTCTTGCAGTGAGTAAGTCCAGGCATTTTCAGCGTACGCATCGGCCTGTGTCCAACCGTCTGCCTGTGAGGCGGCTGCACCAGACGAAAATCTTCGAAGACGAAAAAATTGATATTTTGCAGGCTTCACGAGCAAGGCCTCTGGCGTCAGCTTCCAGTTTCCCAAATAACGACCCTTAGGAGGGAGGGCAGGGTGAGCCGGACAGATAGCGGCGCCCCATCTACTACATTCCGAGAGCGTTGAGGGGTGCAATGATAGCAACAAGGAACGCACGGCGAGAATACTATGGCCAAAACCATTATACATACCTCCCCTAGCACAAGGCACACAGTACGTAACAATTACCTGAAATTTTGCTGTCAGGGTATATTTGAAAATCAAGCTTAACCACCAAAGGAAAAGACAAACAACAAATTCCGCAAGACAACAAATTAAAAAACACGGTAATTAATGAAATAACAATGTCCAACCCACTAGAAATAGTAAGCTAAAAATAAGTGGATAATCCAGTTACCCAAACTGCCAACACCAACCGTAAGATCAATGCGTTATTCGCAGTCCAGCGTTTTCTAGTTTCAATACTCTAGGTTAAAGTCGCTTCTGGTTGGTTTTTATTCCAAATCTCTGATCCGCGTCAGCAAACTATTGGGTAATTAAATGTTTCTGCTGTTATTTTGCACAGACTACTCAACTCATGCTAGCATTCAAGGGTAATAGGAACAAATATGTTATGCTTCAGTGTGGAACATCAACCAGGTCAGGAGAGAATACGCCGTTTAGTGTATTATGTTCCTGAACTTTTGGTCTCCACAATAGAAAAATAAAGAAAATGTGCCAAAATAAACAAACTGAAAAATCTAAAAACACGCAATGCACATTGCTAACAAAAGATGTTAACCAAATCTTGACAGCAGCTAAACCATCCATTCACTCTTCATAATTCATGATAGCATTCTCCGAAATTTTGTCCGACTCCTTTACACACGAGAGTTCCTACGCACGCCCTTTGAACTTGGTTTGAAATTTTTGACCACCGAGGGAAATACTCCTTTCAACAGTTCGGTCTACTGGACACTCTTGGGGACTTTATTTATTTATTAAGCTTTGGATACTATTCGACATTCCCTTAAACTCCATAGGCTTTTTGCAGTACGGTAGCGGAAATAACTGATATGCTCCTGTGCACTTCTTGCCAGCAGGTCTACGAGATCTTACAATCTACAAACGGCGGATTAGTTTTGGTATTTTTTCATTATGTTTATTTCGCTAAAAACCTCGTATTCTAACTTTAATAACCTTTATCGTTTTTGCGATATATCATGGAAATCGAAAATATGCCCTTTGGAAATTGGTTTCGAATTTCAAGTCCTTCGAGTCTACGAGTTTTTAGTCTCTACCTCAGTGTAGAAATTATTATGTTTGTAAATTATTGAAGAAGTGTCTGTTTATTCTACTGCGTTCGGACATAGCGATTTGGACGTAAGGATTCTGTCTTTGAAAAAAATTCACTGCTGCGGATTCTTCCCTGTCCCAGGATTTATCGAAACTGAAAGTGCGGGCTTCAATCTTCACTCATTTCCGAAACTCATGCTGGCTGTGTGCTCCCTGCATTTGCTCTCAATCGCGGAAGGGGTTCAAACCAAAGGCTGAGAGGTTCTTCACCTGTGTTTACGTGTCCCTGTCCTGAACTTTAATTACTTAATAACCTGCAGTTTTTTCACCTGAAAACACCTGAAACAATGATCAGGAGTTTTTTCACTGTCAGCTTGACCCTCTACTGTATATATATTTTTTTGACCTTGCCTGTAAACTGGCCATAAATAAATTAAATTAAATTAAAATTATATCCTATATTCATATATAATTCAGTATAATTCAGTATATATAAGGGAGATAGGCAGAGCCTTTGAAAACCCTATTTACAGATAGACGCTAGCAAAACAAGCAAATGTTACATGGCAATAGTCGTTTTAGTATATCAATCATTGCTGTCGACTTATTTTATGTTCATCAAGTAAAAATGCATCAAGTCTTCTTTTAAACCTTTCAGCGCTTTCAGCCTGAACAACTGAGGCTGGCAGTTTGTTCCATTCGTCAATCACCCGTTGGGAAAAGAAGGTGGCCCGCACTTCAAGTTTGGCGTGATTTCTTTTCAGTTTGTATTGGTGCCCTCGGAGACTTGTCATGTTTGCCAATTCAAAAAAGTTGGCCATCTGAAGAGCACAATCAACTCCTCTGACCAGTTCAAAGACTAAGATCATATCCCCTCTGTATTGCCTATAAGAGAGAGGAAAAATTTTAAGTCTTTCTAGGCGGCCCTCATAGGGTAGGCATTCCAATCCGCTGACTAGTTTCGTTGCCCTCCGTTGAGCTTTCTCCAGCAGAGCGTAGTCATGTTTCGTCCAAGGGCGCCACGCCTGAACGCAATATTCCAACACCGGCCGGATAAATGTTCCAAACACGCGCCCAAAAAGCTCTCCGTCAAAATTAATGAAGGACCTCCTGATTGCGCCTAAGATAAAACAAAGCTTTTTTTGCGATATTCGCTCAGTGCGACGATGGGTTGAGAGTTGGTGTTATCCATATACCCAAGTCCTTTAGAATGTTTACCTCCTGGAGTTAATGACCACTGATGGAGTACTGGTATTCGAATCCAATCAGCCTTCTGGAACTAGACCGCAGTCGGATTATTTGGCATTTGTTTAGATTTAGGTTCAGCAGCCACTCATCACACCATGTTTGCTAGCGATCTAAGTTTTGTTGTTATTTTCGCGCATCCTCCGGTTTTTCAATCGAGTTCCATAACTTCAAATCGTCAGCGAACATTACATTCTCGCATGTCAGACAATCTAGGCAGTCGTTTACGTATATCACAAACAAAATGGGACCCAGAACGCTGCCCTGCGGAACTCCACTGTGAACGGTTTCCCAGTGAGACTTGGTGTCTCCGATACAAACACGCTGGTGCCTGTCTGTGAGAAAGTCGGCCAACCATTTGAGTAGGTTGCCAGTCACACCCATTTGACGGAGCTTAAAGATCAGACGTTTGTGTGGAACCCTGTCAAAGGCTTTGCTACAGTCAATGTAGACCGCATCAACTAACAAACCCATTTCCAATGATGTTGTCCAACTTTCCATGGATGTGAGCAAGTTTGTGAGGCAGGATCCACCACTTCGAAATCCATGTTGATATGAACTAAGCAAGTTATTCTCTTCAAGATGCCTCATAAGTTCCGTTTAGATTATCTTCTCCATCATTTTGCAACAGATACTTGTGAGGCTGACTGGTCGGAAACTGTCTGGTGATGTCCTCTCTCCTCCTTTATAGATGGGGGTTATGTTAGCTATCTTCCACTCGGTAGGCAGAGCCCCCGCCTCCATCGAACTTTCAAATATCTTGGAGAGCGGAGAGGCCAGCTGTTCTGTGAGTTCATTGAGAACTTTTGCGGATATACCATCTGGGCCAGGTGATTTAGTGGGCTGTAGCTGTTTCAGAGTTTTTCTTACTGTGTCCATTGGGAACGACACCGTGCTTATTTTGTTTGTAGATGTGGCAGTACTGTAGTATTCATCCTCGTCAAAAAATGGTGCCTCGGTATACACGGATATATAATTGTTCGTATCCTCATATAGTCGTATTCTTGAATATCATTACCAGATCTTCGTTAATTTTTTGGCGATTCTAACATAAATCGCATTTGCTTTGCATCCCCATACGTATGCAAACCGCAGGTGCCTTAAATTTATTGCCACGAAAAATGGGTCCGCGAACTGGTTTCGAAAATGCGCTGCAAAATCGCGTAGGACCAACTACCGAAGCCTCTAACCAGCCGCCCACATCGACAGGGGGTTTCAATCAGTAAATTAATACAATAGCACAAAAAATTGCAACTATGGCTATTCTGCTAACTGTTCATCTCCCGCTAAATAGGCAAAAAATATAGTAAGCTTAATTAATGTATCTTACGAAAATGAAACTTTTTTGGTGTTTCAGCCTCCTACATTAATTCTTCGAGATGGAGCATGAGGTAGCCAATCGAGAACAAGAAATAGATAACTTAAAAAATCTATTTCTCGCCCACCTGTTAAAAAAGCACCTGTCCGTACAAAACGCACCACAGGGAACATTTTGTATGCATATATAGCTTCTTTAAGCATACCTAAAACTCACATAAAGGATATCGTGTCTACCGAACCCAATGAACCAGCGGACGTTTCGTTAGGTTGAAAGGAATTCCCATATAGTTCTTGCTCCAAGCCATCGTCACTTAGCTCAGGCAGCATCAGCAAGGATCTGGCTTTACAACCCAGCGCCGCATCGCTGCTGGACGCTGCACCAAAATGCCATGTTGAAGAGGTTGGTGAGCTTGTAAAGCCAAACAGGAAAAGGCCTAAGAAGACCAAGTCGTTTAAGGATTTGGCTCGAGGCAGCCCAATAGCCAGTTCACCTGGACCTACCGGACAAAGTGAACTGGATACAAGTGCCCCCTCGTTTAAAAAATCTCATCTGCAAACGGGCGCTTGATTGAGTCGAAAACAGAATTAAGTTATAAAAGGGGTTCCAGAGTCAGCACCAATAATTCCAAAGATGCGAGTTAAACATGACTTAGATCTCCTTCAATTGTATGCAAAAAACGTAACTACCGGATGGCGAGTCCATCCGAATCCTTAAGGTATATAGAATAGGGAAGGCTCCGTCAGCACCCGAGTCAAATCCCCGAACAAGACCTCTTAAAATGAACTTGAAAAACAAAGCTCAGGCACATTTCCTGTTACAGAGAAAATAAACCCTATGGAATCTGCATTCTGAAGTTTTTTAAAACGGAAAACGGGCTGAACGAGCGAGTGAAAATGATAAAACTAAATAATAGAACTGAAAGACGAAGGACCAATGGCGAGAAATATCTCAAACTAAGGGACGGACAAATAGTTCAAGTGAAAAGAGCATTTCTTTGGCCCAAGGCAGTCACTCTGACAGCCTAATTTTCCCATCCATGAAACCAAAAACATGCCCGCTTAAAATTTTTTTTCAATGGCAGATCTTGGCTTTATAAAATTGCTTTGCTCCAGACTGTGGTTTTCATCCACCGCCCAGACATTTTAATAGTTACTGAGACATGGGCAACAACCTGTGTATCTGACTCCAAACTTTCTAGTCTAGACTACGCTTACATTCGGAATGATCGACATAAGGGCGGAGGAAGCTGCATCAATTTTAAGCAACCACTTAAATTTCTGCCGTTGGACCATCAACAATTTTACGCAGTGAAAGACAGCTTTTAACTCCGAGTTGTTCTACAGGATAACTACTCTTTACTCGTTGGTTGTGTCGATCGCCCACCCAACGCCAGCGAGGATTACAATCTCTGTCTCTCGCAGGCACTTCACGCCGCAGCTGACTTAAATCTGAAGTACTGCTTGATTGCATGTGACTTCAATCTTCCGGAAGTTCAATGTTTTCCACCTTCCGTTTCTGCAAAGTTCGATGACTTACTTGAGGCCATAGATATTGGAATGTGGGACCAGGTAATTGATTTTCCTACCCGAGGATCAAACATACTTGGTCTTCTGTTCTGTAGAGTTGGTCAGCAATTGTCAGTGTCATCTTTAGACCCACTTGAGAGTTCTGACAATATCATAGTTTTTCTACACTAAAGCTCGAGGCTGACAAATCGTTTTCCAAAAATATCGTTTTTTCCATGATTTCCAATCAGTAGATATTGGGAATTACTGACACATCTTAATTCCCGCGGATGTTTGAATGTAAATGATTGCACTGCTAATTTGCCCACAGTTCTAGGTCCACTCATTTCTCGTTTTATTCCCCGTAAGAAAATAATTAATGTCAAGGATGAAGTCTACCTCCCTTTATCTTTCCGCCGTATACTGTAGACTTTCACGTCGTTTTCATCTACAAAACGACACCATCGTCCTGCCATTGACCCAACTAAGCTGTAAACAGGCTAAGAAGCTTTCTGAAGGAAAACTACTAGCTAATGAGGTCAACTTTTTCGAAAGCCCTTCGTTCAATGTTGCGAAAATCTTTTCGTGCACAGTTAAAGCGTACAGAAAAACGCAGCAACCCATACTTTGAGATGTCTTAGGAAACCCTATAGCTTACGCTTAGTTGATGGCTGGTATCTTCAATTCTTTCTTGTCCATAACTTCTAGTGAAAAATCTGTCGCTCCTTTTCCGAACATCCGCGTGTGGACCGGTACCATCGTCGAAAAAAACGTTAACCCTCTGGACGTGACCGTAACCATTTGGCGTCTTCGTCAATATTACAGTCCTGGTCCAGATGATGCCCCAGTCAGCGTTCTAAAGGCTAATACTAATGAGATATTTCCGTCCCTTCTGTATAAGATATTTATTCTTGCTTTGAAAGTGAAACATTCACTATTTTAACGAAGGAATCGCACATTCTGCCTTTACCCAAACACGGTCCATCAATGGCATTTGAAGACTTTAGGCCAATAAATAAACTTCACGCAACATTGAAGATCTTTGAGACCTTAATCAAAGACAAGATTATGCTCCACCTAACAGAGAATAACCTACTTAATGCAGCCCAGCATGGGATTATCGAAAAAAGAACTTTTGATACCTGCCAGCTCTCTCACTTTGATCATGTGCTACAATCTAGAGACAGCGGTTTTGCACTTTACACAGTTTATTTCGATTTTACTAAGGCTTTTGATCATGTTGACCATGATCTCCTCCTGCTGCAACTTGCCTCCTTCGGAATAGGTAACAAGCTTCTGAAGTTAATATCATCCTATTTGGATGCTCACACACCGACTTAAAATTTACGATGTTATCTCCAACCGCACGCATATAAGGAGTGAAGTAATTCAGGGTAGCGTGCTTGGCCCGCTCCTATTTTGCCTTTTTGTCAACGACTTTCCTGATTGTTTTCAGTATGGTAGGCCCTTTATGAACACTGATTATTTAAAAGTTTGCACGCCATCAGACGAGCCTTTTAGGAGTTTCGGTGAAGATCTGTTTGCTAAGATTTTTGGAACATTCGTTAGACCGCTTTTGGAATATGCTGTAAAAGCCTGGAAACCCTGGACAGTTCAAGATCAGGACTGCCTTAGAAGAGTACAAACGAGAGCCACCAAAATGGTAAGTAATCAAAGTTCCTTGCCATACGCAACCCGCCTAACGAATATAAATTCGTTCCCTTTGAGTTATAGGTGAATGCGTGGAGATCTCATCCAGACATTCTTCATTTTGAAGGGATTGTATTGCTGCCTGTTATTCTCGGATTTATTTGAAATTGCTGCCACGACCAACCTCCGAGGTCACCCATTGAAAATGCGCGTCCAGCAGGTGAGATGGATGTGCGTAAGTTCTCCTTTTCTGTTGGAGTAGTCAAAACATGGAATACCCTTCCTATAGATATCGGGATTTCCTCATCGCTGGAAAGCGTTAAATGGAAACTTGACAGTTCGATGTTTCAAAATGAACCGGAGTGGGGAGGGAAGTAACTTAACCCTCGAGACTAACGCACCCCTTGTCCTACTTTATGATAGCCTTTGTACGTCTGCAATCCACATACGTCACTTTAAGTCACTTTATTGAGGGAATTAGGCTTTCGCCCTTAAGCTCCTTATTCACATGCAAAAATTTCAATGGAATAAACATTAACAGCAATAAATTTGACAAATGTTAATGTAAGGTCATTGATATGTGTGGGCCAGGCGCAAGCTTCCGCTGCTGACACAATCTTAATTATATGTGTAATAATTTCTCAGCAAATGCGTATCCAGTTTTCATTTAAATGTGTCAACAGTTTCTGAAAGGATCACCTCGTCAGGAAGTCCATTTTGTGCTCCAATGACCCTCTGCGAAAATGCAGTCCGATGGATGTCCGTGTGGAACAACTTCCTCTGCATTTTAAAGGGGTGACCCCTCTGATGTTCCGCTACAGCAAATTCAAAGAATTCAGCAAATTCTAGAGCACACTCGCAGCCTCTGACAATCCGGTAGGTTTCGATGAGGTCACCGCGTAGTTGCCTATCATTTAGAGGAAACAAATCAAGTTCAACCAGTCTTGCTTCTTAAGGCCTGAACGGCATATTCCAATTGAGATCGAACAAATGCCCCGTAGGTTTTTCGGAAAAGCTCCTTATAAATGTGTACCAATCCATGTCCGAGCGCAAATAAGACCTATGTTGCGCATTTAGCTGCCTTTAAACACTGTGAAGATGGTTTGAGTGAGGAGTTTATTAGAATACTGAGTTCCTTCTGTTCCTCGACAATTGAAAGGTGCTGCCCATCGAGAAGGTATTGGTACGAATCATCCTCCTCACTGGTTCTACTGGTACGGAGTTTTGGGACCACACAATTCCCAACGTTAAAATTTAGGAGCCAAAGAGCAGACAAGCTGCTAAGACAGTTGATACTTTCTTAAATTGTGTGCCTATCGGCATCAAATCTGATGGCCCTCCACAATTTAACATCGTCTGCAAACATGAGGGCGCTGCAACCCAGGTCGTCGACACAGTCTTTGGTTACACTAAGAAGAGTAACGGACCTAAGACGGAGCTTTGGGGGACACCACTAAGAACCGGAGTAGGTGTTGACTTCGAGGTATCAATGCACACAGTTTGCAATCTTCCTGTAAGAAAACCTGCGATCCATATCAGCAGCATTCTTCTTATTCCAATTGCAGATATTTTTTTCTTCTTTAACTGCCTGTTGAGTTCTCTTGTTAACCAGGCAGGGCGATTGGTCTTTTTTGCACTTTCACTGGACAAAGCGTTCAATCAGATCGAGTGAAACCGTCTTAAACAATCGCCAGACATCCTCCGGATTCCCCTTGAGCAAACAATGTTATTTCATGGACATCAGTTCCTTCTTCATCGCGTTAAAATCAGCCCTCCATATATTTAGCCTGCCTTCCATTCCCTTCTGGCGCTGAGAATAAAGTGAGTAATCCCACAGCAGCGTACTATGGTCATTCTTGCCGAGGGGTGCAAAAGAATACACTTCATCAATGTTAGAGAAGTCCTTCGTAAATACTAGGACAAGGCAATTGGCTCTCTAGTTCTCTCTTAATCTCTTTGGTATGCTAAACTTCTGTGCCAGTGGTTGGTTGACAGTGAGATACATTAGCTCGCTGCCGAAGGAAGTTGGCGCACCGTCAACTTTCAGCTTTGCCCTGTCAACTGAAGTGTATTGAAATATCCAGCAATAAGCACCTCCTGGTGAGTTGCAAATTCCTTGACGGATAAGCTGCACTTGAATGATTGATGCTCTGTAGATCGTCAAGAATGGTTGACGCATAAGCTGCACTTGAATGATTGGTGCTCTGTAGATCGTCAAGAATGGTTGGTTTTATGAACAATTTTTTTAATCCCTATACAGAAATTCACATTCAAGGAAGAGGCTGTGCGCTCGTTTGACTGTCGAGATTCCTGTCCTTCCTTATACGGCCACTCCACTTCCCTGTCTATTTTCGCGGTCTCTTCGAAAGAGCTGGTATCCATCTATCGAAACCTCGCTATTCGCGATTTCAGCTTTGAGCCACGTTTCCATAATGGCAACGATATCGGGTGTTTGGGCTGAGACTAGTGCCTTGAGTTCGTCTACTTTCGAAAGGAGGCTCTGAGCATTGGTAAGCAAACATTTCAATTTAGACTGGGTAACTCCTCTATAAAGACTTCTGCTCATTTCATGGGATTGAATGCTAGAATCTGTCAGTGCTTTACGAGACGAACTGGTGTTTGTCCCGCCCACGCTGAGATCTGATGAGTGGTCGTCAACCAAGTTCTGGAGCGCCTTCCTTTTGTTATACGAGTTCTGTGCAGTTGCGTTCTTCGTATTTAAGGTCCTCCGTCTCGGTAAGGACCCACCTTGATGATGTTCGGGGTCTGCCACAAGAAAGACCGCTTCATCACTTTTATTTCCCCATCCTTTATTTGGAGCCATTTTTCTCCCTTTTCGGTTTTCCTCTTCAGATCTGTTCTCAGCATCCTCATTTTGTGTCTTTCCATCGGTTCGTAATCCGGCTGAAAAACACATTCCTGTGTTACTTACGGAGAGCCATTCTCCGCTCTAGGATGCGTGAAGACTGAAAATCCTTTTTAAGAATGATTTTAAGAGGCCTTGGTGATGATAGTTCATATGAAACATCTGCTTTCCCTATACGGATTGCTTTGTGCAAGGAAACGCATTCGCCATCTTGAAGAATCGAATTTGAATATGCTCGTAAAAGACTGAGGTCATGTTCTACCCTTTCCTTACAATCAGAGAAGTGGACTCGGGAGACTCTTGAATAACGAGATTGCATTTTCGGTCGAAATTTCTGTTTGGTGACTTGGTGCTCTGATTTATTGACAGGGCATCAGTATCAGGAAGCATTCTACTCTGGTCGACGATATTATTTGCATCAGTACGAGCAAAGAACCATACAGTTAATGGCAAACACCTTTTGGGATCTTTGCCAATTCGTTCTGCACTTGCTTCTGTATCACCAGCAGAGGATTCCACTTAAGCATCTATCGGTAAGAACGAGCTTTGTTTGAACTTGGAGCTGATTTTTTTGTGAAATAATTTTGGCTTTTTTGAATTCGAATTATTCGTCTTCGGTCCTTCAAATCCGATGAGCTTTTCAACGCCGCCAACGACCTGGATTGCGATATCGTAATTTTTCTGATGATATCGAGATCTGGAATATCATCCGACATGAATTTGACGAAGAACATTTGTGGACAAACTTAAATTGAATTGAGCAATGGTCGAATGAGTGGCTTATGCCATTTACTGTGAAAAATGTAACTCCATAAGAGTCGGCAGAACCAGATCACTGAACAGCATGATCTACCACCTGAATGGCATACAACTGAAAGAGGTGGATGCTCAGAAAAGACTTGGGTGTATGGATCAAGAATCCACTCAAACAATCGCCTCATCGCTCGAAGGTGGTTAGGTTGGTGATGTCAGTCCTATACCTCGTCAAACGTTCGTATTCCTCATTCGATGAAGACCGCTTCTCAAAGGTCTTCCGAGTTTTTCTTAAGCTCAGCGCAGGACGCCCGTTGAAACGGCTGATATCTTCCTGAACACTTCTTTCCAACCGCTCGACGTTCTCTTTAAATCCACGAACCGCTGATTTATTTTGTTATTTGTTCATACATTTAATCTTCATAAATACCTCGTCCCATAAATTTAAGGACGTTTCTCGTTTTTGTGATATGTCATGGCAGACAAAAATATATTGGTAGGCCAAAGCACAAGATTTGCGTCACGGGCGGGAATTGAACCAGAGCACCAGTAAGCTGCGTCGCTTCAGCTTGACCATCGCCACACACTGATTTCACTTATTTGAATTTATATGATAGAAAACGAACTACACATAAAAATAATGCCAGCAATTCTGGACGTGCTTCTTTAAAATCACCTCCCGGCAAACGGGACAAAGTTTACTAAGTTAACTGGATATAAACTACGAAGACTAAGCATGTACAACATGTTCCAAACTCCTGCAAAAATTTTTGGAGAAGGAAAAGGATATAGAGGGCCTAAAAATTGAGAAAGAGAACCTGAAGAAACTTTCTCGCTTTTTACCCAAACAGAACAAATTGGCGATGACGGAAACTGAGCAAGACCAAAAACATACACAAACACAGCTTTATCCGTCGTACTAAGTAATGGGGACGATGACGGCGTGTTGACGGAGCTTGGCGTAGCCGATAACCAATATCTTGTATGACAATGGACGACCAGAAGGGACGTCAGCAAATAAAGAAATGTCTAAGAGCATCCCGGAAAGCTAGAATAAGCCAGAACGATAGTATGAGCGGGCCGAGTTTACGCATACAACAAGCTTAGACTACGCCGACGAAAGTACCAACTTACCAAGAAACCGCTGTATGTCAAAAAAAGCGTTAAATGTCTCCCAAACAACCTCCTGAACGCTGATCAGAATGTACTTTTTGGAAAATAGGAAGCAGCTAAAGGGGCCTCAAGTGGATCACAATAAATGCATGGTTATCAAAGGCCTGGCTGAATCTACATCCGGCACCCAAAACGCAAGAACACACGATAACATGCAGCTCTTCCAAACATATATTAAATCACTCTTAAAGGAGCACACTTAGCTTCAGAATGGGCCAAATAAGAGACTGCCATAATGAGTCAAGCCATTCAAGACCACCTAAGATTGTAATTCAGAATGAGGTGCAAGCTCAGCTATTGCTGAGCAGGAAACTTATACTCCGACGCTCTCACCCTATGGTTTTTTAAGTCGTAATTTAAACCTGCGGAGAGGGATAAATGGAGAGAGAGCTCACAACAGAACTCCTCAAGAAGCCCAAACTGGGCGAGAGCAATCACAAAAACTGGAATGGAGAAATTATACATGCTCAGATATCCTTTCTTTTGAGAAAGTCTATGGCACTGGGTATGGAAGGCAGCCAGATCATAATAAAATACCACTCATGCAATACATGTCAATCAGTAAATTGATATCCAGTTTGATCAAAAAGCAGTGGCCTCGTACTCTGACAGTGGGTGGCATTAAAACACACGACAATTCTAGAAATCCCGATCGTTCGAAAATCTCTCCAGAACAAGCTCTGCTTTCTTTATACAAATGAATAAAGTTTGTTCCAAAAACAAGATGAAATGATAATATGGATATTCCATAGGCACACAGATTTCATTTCCATTTCCGAAACTTGGTTGCATGCTGAATGGCAAAATTGCCATTAATGGCTACCAACTCTTTTGTCAAGAATGACTGCATAAAAAGGTGGTGGGATAGCAATCTAAGTCAATAAAGCAATCATCAAATCTGAACGCATACTAGTTTGCCCATGGGACTGCAAAGCAGTTTGATTAAAACTAAAGTGTGGGGAGCATAAAATCTTTATTTTTTGCCTATATACAAACTACCAAATTAAACTCCAGAAACTGACGAGGGGATGTTTGAAATAATTGCAGATGCAGTTTAAAACTCGAGACGCAATTATCAGTGGAGATTTTAATGCACCATTAATGGACTTCAACATGGTATCAATAAGAGGTAAGCGGCATTCTTTTAGCTCAAAATGTGTCGGTTTCTCGCACTGAACGTTAGATTACCAACGAGAATCAAGGAGAATCAAAGGACGAATTTTGTAGACCTCGTTCTTTCGAGGGACCCAATTGAGGTAGACGAACCTAGGTCACTCACGCCGATTGGGAATAATGACCATATCATGCTGTTGTGGGAATGCTCTTCATAAGCCAAGCTGATAGGCATTTAAGATGTTCTGCTTAACTGGCACGGGAATTTCTCTGCAATGAGAACTTAATTATGGGTAATAAACTGGCAAGACATTCTTACTGAAAGTCCAGATATGGATTGGAACATCCTCAGGGGAGTTAAAAACAATTTTATGCCTAGTAACTGTCCGATTAAAAAGTTCAAATGGTAAGCCGCCCCGTTTGGGTAACGTGAGATTTGAAGAGACAATAAAACCGAAAGAACAAACGAAGCAGGTCCTCTTCCAAAGTGACCATTCATTAATCTACTGTTGCGTTCCGATTTTCTTTTCGAAAAAGCCTAGCACCATTCGTACCTTTCATGCTTTTGACCTTGCAGATATAAGCTTAATTAATAATTTTTGACTCATTAGACTGGCAGCATCTCTCCTCCATGAACGACCCAGCAAGTATTTGTAACTTCATGTTGGTCGTTTCAAATAACATCCTGGCATTTGTACCAACCCAAATTGTCAAGCCCTGCGCTTCGGAGTCCGCCGTAACCCAATTTCTTTTGCGAAGACTAAAGAAATTGAGGAGGCAGTTAAAAGATCACTCTACTTGCTCGTTATCCGTACATCTAAGGATCACATAGGTTTTTGAAGTAGCCTCTAAGATTCGTCTTGCAAATGACAGACAGAGGGAATTTGGGGCACTCAGCGAGCCAAACTCTGCAAAATCTGTTGCTCAAATGTTCCGTCGTCGATCCTCCTCTCAAACGAGGTTATGAAATTCCTCCATTACTAAATGAAGATAAGAACTTCGTTCTCGAAGACTCTGACAAGGCATAATTGCTTAGTACATTCTTTGCAAATCATCTTACGATGGAATCTGAACCAGCTGTGACGTTCAGCCATTCTCATTAAATGTTATCAGCACCATGGATTTCTCCTTATAATTAATTCATAAGCCAATAATTCGTCTAAATGCTCGCACTCTTCTGGGACTAATGGTATTCCAAACTCAGTTATAAAGAGAGTGCTGAGCTTCCCCCGATTGCTCAACCATATATTCTAGGTTATCTTTTAAACGGATTCTTTCCTAATTCATGGAATAAATTTATTATTCTTCCTGTCTTCAAGCCAGGATCTCGCTCGGACGGAAATAATCATCGATGCGTTCAAAAAACCCCGGCCCAAGCAAAACTTCTTGAAAAAATATTTTTAATCAAATTCTTGACTTT
The DNA here is from genome assembly GCA_017591395.1 of Schistocephalus solidus. Taxonomy (NCBI): domain Eukaryota; kingdom Metazoa; phylum Platyhelminthes; class Cestoda; order Diphyllobothriidea; family Diphyllobothriidae; genus Schistocephalus; species Schistocephalus solidus. Next base: position 143,583 of record WEDG01000962.1, on the reverse strand, counting down.
TGCCTAGAAAATCGGCTTTTAATCGACGCGCAATATGGTTTTCTACGTAGACGATCATGCAAAGTGTGTTACCTAGCTTCTCTTAACCTCGCCACTTCCCTTCGTAATGAGCAGCAAGCAATGGTTGTGATCTGCTTTGATCTGAGCAAAGCCTTTGAAAGGTACCACACAGACATCTTCTGATTAACCTGGAAGTCCTTGGCATCCACCCTTCTCTCCTTGACTTCATTGGTTTCTTCTTGTCTAACCGCAGCCCAAAGGTCTTAGAACGTAATAGCTACTCAACGCCTCAGCCCACCACGAGTGGCGTTTTTGAAGGCACAGTTCTAGGTCCCCTCCTCTGCATTAATGAAATTTCAGAGGTATTCAGAAATACACAAAATTTCGTTTACGCTGATGATCACAAGTGCATTATCCATTTTCTAAAGATACCACCACAGCTTTGGCCGTAATTCAAGTGGCATGAGGCGACAGATCTAGATTATTAGTGTAGCTTCAACCTAAGTCCTTGATGATAGAACATTCAGTCATAAGGGTGCCTTGAAAAATAACTAGTTGTGGTAGTCTGTCAAGCCCGAAGCACCTGCAACGACACTTAGAAGGTAAGAATTCCACTTGTCATGTTGAGCTCAACGCGGAAAGATCAAGCCAGTCCGCATGGATTTCTTCTAAGCCTCGTTGGGCTGAAGATTTAGAGATGAAATACACGCATTTAAGATCATCCGCTTAAATAAAAGTCTGCTGAAGAAATATCATTAATGTAAAGCATAAACCAAAGAGGACCTAGAAAGGTGCCTTGAAGGACACCGCTTACAATAGGGGTTTTGGTTGAAAATGAGGACCCCACTAAGACCTTTTGTTTATGATTAGTTAGATATGACGTAATGAAATCGGTAAGGGGACTACGAAGTCCTAAAGCTTCTAGCTTAACTATAAGTCTCCTATGAGGCACTTTATCGAAGGCCTTGCTAAGATCAAAATAGATAACTACCACAGAAAGATGATCCTTACGAATAGATGTTAAGAGATTTAGAAAAGACAGGTGAGATGTTTCACAAGAGCGATTGGGAAGGAAGCCATGTTGGGAAGAGCTACGAAGTTGATTGCTTATGTAAAAATCTGTGATTTGTACGGCAATCAGTTTTTCAACGAGCTAGGCAAGAGTGGTTGTGTCATGAACACCACGATGATTGCGAACATCTGAGCGTAAACCAGATTTAAAGACTGGAATAATAATAAAGGTTTTCCAATAATCAGGAAAGAAACCATTCTCGAGAATAACTGAGAACACTGCTCAGCAAAGGGGGAAAATCACTTAGTTGTTAATAAGGAAATTCGGTATGTTGTCGGTTCCAACTGAGTGTGATTGATTAAGTTGGCTTGTATGTTTCTGAATATTTGTAGGAACGAAATCAATGTAAGTGAGCAACTCATGAGACGTCAGGGTGATCGAAGGGATTGGATTTTTCTCAAGGGTAAAATGTTTGGCAAAGAAGGAATTTAACAATTCTGCTTTGTATTAATCCTCTGTCATTAAATTATGATTGCAATCGAGTAAGGGCGGAATGAATTTGTGAGATTTAACGGAATAACGGAGGTGGAAAAATTTGAGCAACAGTCCTGGAAGTAGTATCATCGCTAATTGCTAGAGACTCCCTACGCCTATCCCTCGCGATCCTCATTTTTGAAGCTAATCCACATACTTGTGTGATCCTTAAATGGACCGATAATGAATTTATGGACAGATTCTTAAGCTGCTTTTGTAATTTTTAAGCTGATTTTGAAGAAAGTTTGGCACCGTGGAAGAATCAGCATTTGATATAATGGTCAGTTGTGGAATGAAATTGACGAGGCCTTCCGTTAGGCCTCGCAATGTGTCGTGGAAAAATCTTCAATCATTATTTGAGAAAAAGCGTGGCCAATTCAGAGTGCTTGTAAAATTGTTAAATAATTCTTTTTCCATGAGCAAAGTCAAAAAAGGTATGTTTTATTTCTGGCTTTACAGATGGGGAGACTGGAAAACAACAATGAACTAATTCGTGATCGCTAGTAAATAGGATTTGATGGAAAATCATAAGCAAAGGATGGACGCAATTAGTAAAAATTAAATCTTAAATACTATCTTTTCTAATCACTGAGCGCAGACTTTATGCGCTGAATCTTTTTCCTCTTGAGTACAGGCCGATCCAAGTTGATCTCATCAAGATGTACCCACTCGTGTGGAACCAGAAGTGTGTTCTGTACTACGAAGAATACTTTTCATTGGTCAAACGAACTAACCTGCGTGGGAATTCTCTCAAAGTTCGAGGAACCTTATCCCACCTGGACGTTTGTTGCCACTCGTATCCGCAGCGAGTTGTTGGTACCTGGAATGGGCTCCCAGAGGACGTTATAATGGCTAACACAAGATAGACATTCAAACATCAATTCCGTTCAGTTCAGTTCATTTTTATTGAGGGAAAAGATAGGCTAACGCCTTAGAGCTCCCTTTTGGCTACAAAGTGGCTAAGAAAGCATTGCTACATAAGGAAAATAGGAAAGACGTTTCCATAATGACATGGGAAAAACAAGCAGCCGTTGGCTAGTTGACAAATACACTTAAAAGAGTACTCAATTATTGCGCGTAGTATAATTTTATGCAATTTAACTAGAATGTTTGATAACTGTCAAGTTTGCGCTTAAACGACTTCATCATGGAAGGGAGAAAAACATCCGCGGGCAGAGCATTCCACGCTGCAAACACTATGTTACGGAAGAAGTGTTTGCGTCTATGGACCCTTGCTTTACCTGTGTGTAGTTTAAAAGAGTGACCTTGCAAGGTGGGCATGTTAGGAAGAGTGAAAAAAAGCATTAGAATAAAGCAACATTCCAGGCGATACATAATGCGACAGGTAAGTATGAGATCTCAACATAGTTGCCCGTAGGAAAGTGGAAATAGGTTGTGGGTCGAAAGTCTGTTTTCAAAAGTTAGCGTTCGTAGGCCTTTAGTAATTTTTTGAATTTATATTTACTAGAAAGGTACCGTTAATCCTGCATCAAACCACAACTTTGAACATACCTAGAGATGACGGTAACATCTATTTTTTTGACATCTGCAGCCATCGATCATTTCGGACGGCTGTGATAAGATCCGCTGTTACAAAATAATTTTAAATGTTAATATACCACTTCCTATTTTATAGATATATATATTTTTAGTTCAACTTTTTTGTGTACCGTTTTTAAAAGGGTCTTCAAAGGCGTTGACTATTACACTAAAATATACCGAATTATACAATGTGAAAGATGTTTATATCAGATGCTGCTTCTTCCATTGTTCAACACTTGCTTCAAAACCTACTTTAAAAATTACGAAAGCAGTTTAAGGATCCATTCATAAATTCATTATCGGTCCACTTCGAATTCGCATAAATATTTGACTAATGTTCAAAAATGAGGCTCGCGCGAGTAAGGCGTATGGAGTCTCTAGCAAGTAGATATGTGAATCCTTCGAGATCTGTTTATCAAATCATCCGTCTCCATTCATTCACCAAGTCTCACAAAGTCATTCCGCCCTTACTTGATTGCAGCAATAATTCAATTACAGAGGATTTTTGCATATTAGAATTGTTGACTTCATTCTTTCCCTTTTATATACCATCGTATTTATGTCCCCATCGGTCTTACGGTGGACCAGGACGTCTAGGAACGTTATTCAACTATCGATCTCAGCCTTCATTGTGAACTGAATTTCCGGACACCCGGCGTTCAGGATCGCGTGAAATTCGGAGACCATTTCACACTTGAGAACGACGAAAGTATTGTCCACATACAACGCCCAAATATTGGTCTGTTGTTCGTGCACACATGTGTCTATTACTTTTGAAGAACCACTTCAGCAATGAAGCCAGACAGTGGAGAACCCATTGGAGTCCCTTTTATCTGTTCATAGACCGTTCCCGCAAAGGTAAAGTATGTTCTGAGGCAGAACGTGAGCAGCTGGATGAGGTGCGCACATTTAGGCTTATTGGTCCCCTCTTCATATTGGCTCTCAAGCAGGTCACTGACAGTTTCACTTGCAAGGCCCAGAGGAATTGAGGTGAAAGTGAGGTAACATAAAATTAAACCATGACCTCATCTGTATTAAGATATAACCCACGAAGTCTTTCCAAAAAAGGGCAGCTGAACGGACCGTTGTATCGGGGTCTGATGCAAGACAGTTCAGACGTTGGAACAGCCATTTGGCCAGATTTAATGCGCGTATTCCGCGCAGAGATATGATGAGTCAAACGGGAGCATCATGCGTGTGTACGTTGGGCAGCCCATAGAAGCTCGCCATGTCTGAATCTGTAGGTTTTATTGTCAGTCGTTCAGCTTTTTAGATGGCACCGTTAATCTGCAAACTAGCGAGTGTCACGATGATTTTCGCCACCGGCTTCTACGTCGGATCTTCATTGCACCTGAGGTAGGCATAATGGTAGTCGAGGCGTGCGTTGGCCTTCCGGGGTGTTCTGACTTGTCGAGTACTATTCTGGAACGTCCCTTGTCGACTGGCAATACGACGATGCTCATGTCAGCATTCAGTGTCCTGAGGGCATCCTGATCCACTCTCGGAGTAGCTTTATGAACAACTATAAACGATAATACGATCACACGCATAAACAAGTCAGTGTGCGGTGCGTTAAGTTAATAAATGCTAACTTAAACAAGTTTGGGTAAATGCGAGTTAAAGTAAATGTGTAACAAGTGGAATTACTGTAGAAAGTTGTGCACAAAATAAAATATGGCAAAGGGCTACCACAGTACCACCCTCCTAGACCGAAGGCCTACGTAACAACGACGCCGAAGGTAAATGAAATGTTAAAACTCTTGGCTGATAAAGCTGTCGGGAAAGTGGACTCGACGGCCGCTACGATTGGTGTCAGTGGCACTTAAAGAGTTATGGTCCAGGGTTGTCGAGGAAAGTGTGATAGACGGAGAAGGAAGAAAGGACGGAGGAGGGAGCAGGAAAGTTAAAGGAGCACGGGGTAGGGGGTCAGCACAAGCTTGTCCTTGGCGCAGGTCCGGTGGTCCCTCTGCGATGGCAGCCTTGACCCGATTGACGCTGATCACGTCCTACTTGTAACCGCGAAGTACCTGGCAGGTCTTGGCGTTGCGTGAGAGAGCGCGGAACGGCCCTTCGTATGGTGGTTCCAGCGGCTTGCGCACACGGTCACACCGAACAAACACATAGGTGCAGTTGGCCAAGACTTTTTCAACATAACACTCGGTTGATGAAGTTTAGGGCGGAATCGGGGAAATTTAGCGCATAAACTGCCGCAGACGATACAAAAAACTGGTGGTAGACTCATCGGCACCACAGGAGGTTGGGGTGATCATCTCGCCTGGCAGTCGGAGGGTAGCACCAAACACAAATTCAGCCGCACTGCAGTCCAGATCCGACTTGAGCGCCGAGCGAAAGCCCAGGGGAACAAGGGGCAGATTGTCAGACCAGTTGGTTGGGTCATCTGCGACACGCTGGGCAGGTCTTTATAGGGTAGTGGAAACGTTCAACCATACCATTGGAAGCTGGATGGTAGGCTTTCGTTCGAATGCGATTGCAGCCAAGAAAGTTGAGGAGAGCTTGGAAGAGGGCAGATTCGAATTGGGCACCTCGATCACTCGTAACCGTGGATGGGGCACCGAAAATGGCGATCCAACGACCGACCAAAGCCTTAACGATGGTGTCTGCCTCCATGTTCGGCATAGGGATAGCTTCCGCTTAGCAGGTGTAGCGGTCAATGCAGGTAATGAGGTGAGCAAAACCTTTGGACGGAGGCAAGGGGCCTAAGATATCGAGATGCACATGGTTGAACCGTGCGTCGGGGCTGGGCAAGGTGCCGGGTTGGGAACTTGTTGTGGCGTTGCACTTTGTTCTGCTGACAACTCATACACGAACATGCCCAAGCTTTGACGTCTTTTTCCATGCCAGGCAAAACGAACCTTCGCGAGGAGCTTTTGTGAGGCTTGGATCCCAGGATATGAGAGTCCAGGAAGAGTGTGAAATGCAGCTCGATGCATCGAGATGGGCACGAAAGGGCGATGAAAAGGAGTCAACACATCACAGAAGATGGTGTCAGTCCAGGTGGTGAGTAGAACGTCTGCTAGCTGGAGACCGCTGCCTAGACAACCGACTCGTCGTTGCCCTTGTGAGATTTAGAGAGCAGAGCTGGAGGGTCTGGAAAGCCTGTCAGCCACCTCATTATTCCTGCCGTCAATGTGGTGGATGTCGGTTGTGAATTGCGATATGTAGTGTAGGTGGACAATCTCTCTCGGTTTGTACTTGTCAGAGTGAAACCGAAGAGCAAAGGTGGTTCGTGAAAATTTTAAAGTTCTGACATTCAAGGAAATGTTGGAAATGCTTCACAGCCAGGTAAATAGCGAGAAGTGAACGACCCAATATACTGTAGCGCGTCTCCGTCAGCAAAACGTTTCTTAAAAAAAGGCACATCTGACCTTCGGGAGCGGGATGCGTGAGCAAGTTGGCGTCGGCAACGGAAAGCTTAACGTTTTCAAAAACGGTCATTGCCTCACCAGTTAGCTCGAGGGGACCCTTGGGACCAAACAGCATGTTGGTGAGTGGTAGCACAGTTTGGGAGGAACCGGCGGTAAAAACTGACCATATCCAGGAAACGTTGCAACTGAAGTTTCGAAAAAGGTGAAGGGAAATCACGAATGGCATCTAACTTGGAGGGCAGAGGACGGAAACCGTCGAAGTATCCATGATGGTGAAGAAATTCGAGCAAAGGCACACCAAAAACGCACTTGGAGGGGTTGATGATGATGCTATATTTGTCAAGGCGGTCAAACACAAAGACAAGATGTTCCTTATGCTCTTTCAGCACTCCAACTAGCCACCAAGAGGTCATCTATGTAGGCGCACACGAAAGTCAGCCCATACAAGACACGGTCAAGGAAACTCTAAAAAGTTTGGGCAGCATTACGAAGGCCGAAAGGCATGCGGATGAACTCCAACAGTCCAAACCGTGTAGTCACAGCGGTTTTAGGGAGGTCTTAAGGGGTGACAAGAATTTGATGGAATGCGCATAACAGGTCAATCTTCGAGACCCGAAATTTCAATGAACATTTGGGTCGAAGCCAATCAACCAATGTGGAATAACCACGTAATGCCCATTCTACAAACAAGTAGAACTACAAGTAGTATGCATCTTATATGGCAAAGACATCATACCGTACTTCCGCCATAGGTACTAGCTAAAAGCCCAGACACGTGTTTCTCCCCGATTATTCTCTTGAGTCCATATACCAGAAACCGCATAGAGAACGCTGGGGGATCCACTAAGGAGCCAAACCCCTCGTTGCTGAGTCACGCAGCAGCAAAAACATCGGCGAAACACGTGGCCGGGCTTTTAGCTAGTAGCTATGTTGGAAGTACGGGATGATGTCTTTGCCATGTAAGATACATACTTCTTGTAGTACTACTTGTTTGTAGAATGGGCATTACGTGGTTATTCCACAGTGGTTGATTGTCTTCGACCCAAGTGTTCATTGAAATTTCTGATCTGACCCTAAAAAGTCATGTCCGAATCACCTGACTCCATGTCCAGCACTTAATAATTTCATAAAATTATATATATATATATATATATATATATAGCTAATAGAAGCGAGGATGCGCATCCCCGGACATAAATGAGAAGAAAAATGGCAACCTCAGGGCCTATAGGTGTATTGTCCTGACGTTTCAAAATCATACAGGCTTCTATCGTCGGAGCTGTGTATCGTATCATATCTCAAAGTATTTTTTGGGGTGAAAGCCAATGTGTAACACAGTTTTGATTGTACTGGTGTACCTTGACAGTGTACAGTGTAGGGATGACGGGTCTGGGGAGTCCTTAATTTGTTTTGGTGTTCATCGCCCGCATACACACAGGAAGCATCTCTGTAGTCACCGGGGCAAAGGAGGGGGAGGAGGATAATTTGTTCAGTTCAGTTTTATTAAGGGAAATGCAGGCGAAGCATTTGAGCTCCCTATTGATTTCAATGACACTGCAAATTGAAAAAGGCTTCTATTTAGCCTTTTTGTCAACGATGTTCCTGATTGTTTTCAGTATGGTAGGCCATTTATGTACGCTGACGACTTAAAAGTTGCCTATCGATATAAACCGGTCGATCGCAACATCGTGCTTGAGCTCTTTAAAAAGGATCTTCAGGCCTTCGCTCAGTGGTGTCACACATGGCACCTTTCGCTTTCTTGACACAAGTGCTCCTTTATGGTTGTTGGCGACAACCATCAGCTCCACCTAAGCATAGACGGTCACGACCTAAATGTGCCCGGAGTTATAAAGGATCTGGGCATATTATATTCTAGTAGTCTTAATCTGTCAGAGCACTGCGCCCTGATTGTCTCGAAAGCACGCCAAACCACTGTGTTTTTTCTAAGAAATTTAAAAACTGTCAATATTAAAATGAGCCTTCATAAAATGTATGTCAGACCTAGTCTGTAATACTGCTCGTTTCTATTTAGCCTTCTGCACGCGAGTGTACTGAGGAAGATAGAATCAGTCCAGCACTTTTTTTACTATAAGAGTTTTTCACTTCAGAGTACAGAAACCTGTCCTTCCCTTGTTTACGAGAGCTGTCACTAGTTTTCTACATTCAAAAAAACCTTCCAAAAATTTTGGGTGCTGACTCTGTGGAAGCTCTCTTCCGTTCTGATGGCGTTCACGGACTCTGAATCCTGTGCCGGACTTCATGCTGAGGTCGAAAGCGAACAGCCATTCGCCGACATACCTGCTGGTGCAGAATACAGGATCCATATACTGAATGGAGAAGTCCTTCACCGGGCACCTGTGTCAACGCTTCCCTGTCCTGAACTTTCATCCCTCAATAAGCTGCAGTTTTTTTCTCCTGATACACATGAAAGAATGATCAGGAGTTTTTCCCCTGTCAGCTTGACCCTCTACTATTTATTTTTTTACCTTGCCTGTAAACTGGCAATAAATAAATGGACTTTGGACAAAGGGTTATCTCCCCGTCACGCTACAGGGCATCGGATAAACAATTATAAAAATAATATTACTCAAAAATAGAGAGTAGTATGTTATACCATGCGAGATATTGTGGATGGGAATATGTTTCAGAAAATGTGTTTGGTTCTGCTGTCGGGGTGGTACTTATGGCTGTACTGGTCAAACTTCCGCTTAAAAGTGTCAACGGATGGGGACATGATGATATCCGCAGGCAGAGCATTTCAGGTCTTAATCATTCTGTTGGAGAAGAAGAACCTTCTTGTGTCGAGTCTTGCACCTGTCACACGTAGTTTAATGGGATATCCTAGCAAAGTAGTGGTAGTAGCCAGCTCAAAGAAGTCGCCAGATGCAAGGCAACAATCCTGACCCCGCAGCATGCGAAAGGCTTGTATTAGGTCGCCGCGTAGCTGTCTATAGTCCAGAGGAAACAGATCAAGATTAGACAATCGTGTCTCGTAAGGCAGACAGCTTTGTCCTTGAACAAGCCTGGTTGCACGTCTTTGGACCTTCTCAAGGGTGTTGTTGTCTTTGACAGACCACGGTCTCCAGGCTTGTATGGCAAATTCCAATTGTGGTCGCACGAACATCCCGAAGACCTTATTAAAGCACTCTTTGTCGAACTTTGCAAACGCTCGCTTAATTAGATACAAGCTTGACATGGCAGATTTTGCTACTTTTGAGCAATGGAACGATGGCTTCAGTGTGGGCGTGATCCATACTCCTAGATCTTTTCTGAGCCTCTACCTCTGGGAGCGGTGTGTCGTCCAGATAGTAAATTCTCTGTTGCCCGGAGCTGGTTCTGCCGAATCACAGAATATTGCACTTGGTAGCATTGAATGGGAGGAGCCAGTTGTGCGACCATTCCTCGAGTCGATGCAAGTTCGCCTGTAGATTTTCTTCATCAGCTGCGTTGTGGATGACCATCCAAAGCTTTATATCGTCAGCAAGCATGGCGGTGTCACAGTCCAAGCCAGTTACGCAGTCATCAATGTATATAAAGAAGAGGATAGGGTCAAGGACGGAGCCCTGAGGAACCCCACTCTCAACCGCCACCTCCACCGATTGTTGATCTCCAAGACGGACAATCTGAGATCGCCCAATCAAGAAGTTTTCGATCCACTTCAAAAGCTTTCCCCTTACCCCAATACGGTTGAGTTTTTATAGGAGACGTTGGTGAGGCACGCTATCAAAGGCCTTCTTGAAGTCTATGTAGACTGCGTGCACTACATTTCCTTCATCAACCGCTCGGGTCCATCGTTCCAGACAGTAGAGCAAATTAGTTAAATAGGACCTTCCTCTGCGGAATCCGTGCTGCGCGTCAGAGAGAAGATGATGCCGCTCCAGAAACTGCATCAGTTCACGTTTGATGATTCGCTCCATAATCTTGCAACATATGGAGGTGAGACTTACTGGCCTGTAGTTATTTGCGGAAGCCCGGCTGCCACTTTTATGTATCGGGGAAATCTGCGCGGTCTTCCAATCGGGTGGCAATCTGCCTGCAGCGAGGGAGGCTTGGAAGAGTAGACACAAAGTTTCTGCCAACTCTACGGCCAACTCCTTCAACAACTTTGCCGGTATTACATCAGGAACCTGGCGATTTGGTTTCGTCCACCTTCAGTAGTTCCTGCAGAACAATAGGTTCTGTTATGACCACTGAGTCAATTTTCGGGATCTCTTCCGCACTATATTTATCAGCGGTTAGATTGGCTTCTCTCGTAAAAACCGGCTGAAAGAACTCAGATAGATGCTCAGCCTTTTCCTCGTCCTTGCAAAATTCGACGCCTTCATTTGTTTTTGACAAAGGGATGAGGTCTTTATTTCAAGTGCACTGCCTAGTGTAGTTGTAGAAAAGCTTCGGGTTTTCTGCTGCACGGTTTATCAAGTTACGCTCGAAACTTTGGCGGGCTTTATAAACCAGGCCTTTTACCCTGTTCCTCTTCGTATTGTACTTCGTCAGTGATTCGACGGTCTTTTCCCTTAGATAAGTCTGCCACAGCTTTCGCATGCGGTTTACTTCACTCTTCAGTGTGGTCATTAGCCACTGGGGCCTGTTGGTGACCTATTTTTCTAATTAGGACAGTAGTTGGTGATAAGTCCCTGTAATACGGCCTTAAATTTCAACCAATCCTCGAGAATACACCCGGTTAATGTTTCATTCCAATCTAACTGGTGCACATCAATTTTCATTTGGGTAAAGTCTCCACGCCATAGGTTGCGTTCGACTGTGATGCTTCGATCGGGGACAGAGAAGAGTGAATATTACCATTGCTGTAAGTTGGCATGTCTCTCGTTGAGGGGCGGTGTTTGAGTGTTGGCACCTTGGGTTGCTAGTGCTGTCTGTGCCCTTATGACTGCGTGTCCCTCCGTCTGTCGGGATAGTGGTTGATGCGGCAGTATTGAGGACTGCGCCTTCGTCGGCCCCAGATGTGGCGTGATTACGTGCATGTCCATCCTATGTTCACGTTTGGCCTACTTTTGTGTTTACTCTTACGTTCGATGTGCTGCGCCCGGAGAGCTTGGTAGGCTGTCGGAAGGATGAAAAAACGGTTGATCGACGCAGTCTCTGTGTGCCAGGCTTCCATTGGTTCCCTGTTTATGCGGTCATTTCCTCAACCCAGGATTTTGGCGTTCTGGAAGGCGAACGTGTGCCCAGAGTTTGAACAGTGTTCCGCCAGCAGAGGCAATGGGTCCATTCTCCTCATTGCCCACACGTGTTCAGTAACACGGGTTTGCAAACACTTACCTGTATCTCCAACGTAGTTAATTTCACAGGAGTAACATTTGATCCGGTAGATGACGTTTGACGTCTCATCTCGTGTAAGGGGGCTTTCAGTCTCATAACTAGATTCCGAATGGTTGAATCCGGTGAATGGGTGATTCCGATCCCCAGCGGTCTGAGGAGGCGGGAAACTGCCTCGACCGGATTAAATTATTAGGAATCTAGTTATGAGACCGAAAGCCCCCCTTCCACGAGATGAGACGTCAAACGTCATCTAATGGATCCAATGTGACTCCTGTGAAGTAAACTACGTCGGAGAGACAAGGAAGCGGTTGCGATCCACGTGGTAGATGCACCGGACTAACGCAGTGGTAAGATCAGGGCACGGCAGGCGTTATTTAAGATAGGTTCCTATAACAAATGCCACATGTGGGGGAGCAGTGTGGTTTCAGGCGTGGGTGCAGGCCTGTGTTTTTCGAGCCACCTGCCACCGATCCCGGCTCCGGTCTTCTTGGTACCAAGCACAAGTGGGCGAGGGAGGGGAGCGAGTGTGGTACATACGGCGCAAGCCTGCTATCCTTAAATATACTTCCGTGTAAGTCACCGTTCCTGCACCAGCCTGCTGTAGAGCACACGGTAAACCTCGTCGGAAATGACGGTCATATTTCGTGTGAACCTAGCACACTAATTCTCAAAGTTTGTTTTAGTGTAAGTTTCCGCTTTCGCTTGCATGGCTTGTTTCTGTTCCACTCTCCTCAGTCTTTTCCTCCGACTCCTTCAATAGATGTGTCTTTTGTAGAACTTACAGTTCACCAGGGAATACGGCCTTTGGTCAACGGCTTTCTTTACCTACATAGGACAATCTGAGACAAAATTCTGATCTTGTTTAAACATCTTTCTATAGTACATCAATGTCCACTATAATTTAACCAGTACTACTATTGCTATTTATTATAATGTAGTAGGTCCAATTGATCGCGGGTTTCTTCAGCCCATCCCATGGGTTGCGCGTGTCCGAGGTAGGTAGCACGATGATATGACGTTCCGTGTAACATACCTGTCGGATAATTGAGCAGCGCCAATGAAATGGTTGGCACACTTGTATTTTACCCCCTGCTATGGCCCGATCGGCAGGGAAGGAAGTCAAGAACGCAGTAATCGAGGCAATTATTTATTACTGGCAAGCAACTGAACATCGGTGAACCCCTGTGCGGGGTCCAGGCGTCTAGGAGGTATAGCTCGTGGGCGCTAGCGCATAAGTGCAGCTGCACTTACAGGGGCAACAGCGTCTGGGACAGGAGCCATAGACTGGGCAGATTTTGCAGCGTTTCAGAGCCGTCGTGCCCTCGGCAGATTGTTTGCCAGCTTGGCCTGCCTCGGCACCGAGCAGTAACTGACTGACGAGAAGGAAGATTACAAGACTGCCTACTGACATGTGGTGAAACTGGTTTGCTGTGTACGATTTCTGCAAACGATCGACCGTCCTTTTTATGTAGCCGAGTGTTTGCAATTCGCTGTACTTTGTTGTTTACCAGACCTGCCGATTCTTTGATACATTGCGCTGGTTTTATGATGGGGGTCGGAAGCAGGTTATGTACACATCTGGGCGAGATTGATACCCTAGGCAGTTTTTTATTTCCGGCGACAGGCTTGATCAGTCATTCGTGACCTGACAACGGCTTACAAGCATGTAAAACTAAGCTTATTTTGACACAGGCTCTAGCTTAAACAGTTAATGGTGTAAAACGGAAAGATGTGTCCGTCTCTGAGGTTCATTCTACCTAATTGCTTTTTGGAATGGTCATATTGACATCTCTTCGCATCTTCTTTTGCTACCAAGTAAATAAATTTATTCCAAAACATGTCGGGAAAGGAGGAAGTGAATTAGACTATGAACGATTATTTTGACTCCAAAAATGTACTAGTCTATGCGAATCTGTACGTTTTAGTGAGTTTTCTATAGTGAAAAGCACCATCCTCCGATTAAATCGTTGTATCATTGGTCTGTGAGTTGGAATTCCTGTAAATAATCATGCAATGTGTGGATTTGTGTGCCCATTGAGGAATGCTGGGATGGCCGTTTCTCGCACATTTTCCCTCATCAGCCGGTAATAATGCGATCCCCAATAGCCCACCCCAGGTTATAATTGGACTAAGTTGAGTATGGAGCAGTAGCCTCACAAATGAATTGGCGTGTTTGCGTCCTGTCGGCTAATTATTCAGTTACATTGAAGTGCACTGAGATGATTTATCCTGAGTTCAGGAAAAAAATGAGTGTTTCCGTTTTGCCATAAAGCCGGTTGCCTATATCCCACGTAGGTGTCCCTATGGCTACCTAGCTATTTAGTAAGAACACACGGACAGGACAATAAACATACACCTGTAACTTCTTCTGCTGCCTAACTAACCGAGCTAGGAAAATGTGCACGCAGGATACACTGGAGACCGAACTCGCGTTTATACATAAGAAGCTGCGAGAAAATGGTTTCCTGATAAGTTTATAATAAACAATGTCGAAGGACATCCGGAAATAGGGATGGCCATGACTGTCATTTCGAGGGGATCTGACAAGCATGCATTTACGCAGCTGCTAAAAGAAGACTGCTTTTCTCAATCACTCCATTTCTTCGCGGTAGCTTGAGGTCTTAGGGAGACCGCAGCCGCAATAAACACTCCCTCTTTCCCTGGGCCCATTGTATATATCACCCATAATAGACGTTCTGTTCATTTCTCTGACCGGTATTTCACTCCTGTTTTTAGACCACAACCCCAGGTGTTGCGCCACACTAGTTTCGAACCCGCGACCTTTTGCTTAGCAGTCTAATGCTATAACCATTCAGTCACGTTCTCGGGGTCTTGGCAGTTTAGATAAGGAATATTTGCATTGGTTTTGTTGTGCCTGGGGTGGCGCAACATCTGGGGTCATGTATGACTGGCTGATGATGACGGATAAGCCAGAAATTGTCAGTTCATTCTCCCTTGCATTTGTCGCTAATGCTGGACTGCCTATCATACTACCCACTGAGCGGCTACTAGCGGGGCACCAGAGTGCTCCCCAAGGCAGAATGGGACGATTGACCCCGTAATCGATCGCTGGGTGCCCCCAACCAATACACAGCTGATTGTCAGACGCCTTCTTTTCCCTCCCCCTCTCCCTCTCAAAGCCCTTGACAGAACTGAACCCCTGACTTCTGATCTCCTCAACTCTCTCCCGCATACTTACTGCTTACTGCCTGTTTAAAATTTTGCTACTCTACCCTCAATTATTTTACTGCAAAGGTCTGATGAGGAATAAGCAGGAACGTACATTTTCTCAAATTGGCTTCTTAAATGGGGATCATCGCTGAACTTAAATTATAGAATACTTAACCAAAATGCGTAAGCTCTACTGGAATTACCGTTCTGGGTCTAGTTTTTGTTGTCAGGCAGCGGATGCTTGGTATAACTTCTGCTGTACCAGCGCAGACTGGACCAACGAGTTTGTTTATCGTACTGGGGAGACTGACGACAGTCAGTACAGTATCCTTTGCTCCCCTCGCACACCGGAATTCAGCCCCGGTCGGGAAGAGGTGGTTCTGCCACCAGGATGCCACTGCTATGGATGGATAACCTCGAGGTTGGTGATGCTCCATTAGTTACAGAGACTCCCTTAGGTAAATGCAGCCTGACCTAGCTGTGAGGCTGTGTTAGCACTACTTGCAAGTATGGAGATGAGTGTATCCTAGAAGGGTTTGGGTTGTCCTCGGGTTATTTGATTGGTCCCATCCTCCCACACCCGATTTTCTCAAATTCCTTTTCATGTAAGCCGGGAAAAGGTGAGCATTTACGGATCTCCGAGAATTCAGCCACGGTCAGCCACCATGCCCGAACTCCAAGCTGATCAGACTCATAATAATAAATATCTAGGCAAAAATTATCGAAGAGTAAAATAATTATAGCCAGCCAGTGGTTTATTTCACGAATGAATGCGAAGAATCCAGTCCCAGGTGAGCAAAGGAGAAGTCTGATCGGGCACTGAAAGTGTATCGCATCCCATGCCGAACTGAATGCATTTTCGGATCGTGCATGCATGGCTGTTCTACGAGGCGATGAATCATCGCAAGCTGCTGCCGACCTATACGAAAAGGGCCATGAGTTCAACTTTGCAGCCGTCAAGATAATCGTCCACGCCGAAACAAGATGAGTCGAGAATGGGTTGAAGCCTGGTCCACGGATGGGAAATCAATCAATCAATTTAGCGCAGGCGCACAGAGTCATGCGCAGTGACCTCCAGATTTGCGTCAGCGGTCAGTGATTGGTTCGCATATCCCCATTAGTGTCACCTCTTTGTTCCTGCTGCTGCGACCTCTGACGGTGAACTCCTGCACGAGTTCAAAAACGCAGAAAAAAGAAAAAAACTGTTCTGGTGCTCAAATAGACTTCTCCGTTGCTCGCATGAAAGGTTCGAATTGCCAACTCCCTCATATAGGTTTGGTAAGGGTGAGTTATATTTACCCTTAAAAAGACATGAGAACGTGAAACGCTCAGTAAAGGTGTCTTTGTGCTGAATTGCAGGTAGAATAGGCTGAGGTTGATGAAAAGGGTTAGAGTTAAGTTAAGATTGATGTTTAAGGTTAGGTTCAGTGTCAACTGTGTGTTTAGTGAAGGAGTAAGTTTCAGATAAGGGCCACCGTTTAGGCTTATGTTAGGTCTACTTTTATGGTTAGTACACGGAAATATTTTCCCTTTCTGAAATTATGCGCAGAGCCACCTTGATAACTTAGGCAGAGAGTTCCTATTGCCGTGTCCTGCTTCAAGATTTTTGTAGCTTATTCTGCATGGTACTGCGCAGCCGTTTGGAACATCACGGTACACATAATTTGCAAGTGCTTTGACATTCTACGGAAGTCTCAAAAGTTCTCACTACAGCGTCTCAGGAGAATACTATAAAAGGCCCGATTTAGATGTTTAAAGTTGATCTTGAAGGTGGTTTGCCGTATGAATGCAACAAAACCGTTCCTGGCATGCTAGTAAACATCATGATTTGACTGTCTCACTTTTGTTTAGCAGATCTCAGAGTCGCAACTCCATGATTAGAGTGCTAGAACGCATCTCCCTTCAAAAGTCAAGTCTTGAAGACCTGGATTTGGTCCATGACTGGTTTGTAGTTACAAAGGCCTGACAACTAGCCAATTTAATTTCAACGTCTTCCTGTCGACTATTTTTTAGGCTGAAGATGACTTGGGGGACACGGCAGCTTCATGGAGTGCACGCCCGAATGTTGTTGTAGAATAAATAAATTCGTTGCATATTGCATGTTATCCACTATGGAAGCGACTGATCGTGAAATGGCTTTTCCTCTTACAAATTCTCGATAGCATCTACAATTTACTAAATCTTGACTTTGTAAAAAGTATTAATTGGTTATTTATGATGTAAAGCAAATTATTAGCATTGTTTATTAAAACAAGCACTGACTGAATTGACTGCCGTAAATAATCTCCATTTTTCGAGGGCGTTATTGCAGAAGCTGATCGACTTCTTACTGAACGCCAATTTCCGCTGGATATTCATGGCCTGCTTTCAGTGATCATTTCAATCATAGGGTGATGCAGCTACTCCAACGATCTCCAGAGGGTATTAGCGGGGCCTAAGTACTAATAAATGACCACAGTTTATAAACTCTTAAATTATAGAAATTTTAGAAGCAAGTGCCTTCTCCAGTCATGGACGACAATGAGCCCATGGATCAGTGGTAGAGCTTTGGACTTAACGCACAATGACCAAGATATATGAGTTTAAATTCCAGGTCCAGCCTAATTTGGGTTGGGAATGGCTGGCTGACGAGGGCTGATAAGACAGAAATTGTCATTTCAGTCTCCCTTCACTTTGCTGAGGATGCTTCCTGATTTAAAATCGTCGTATGTGTGTACTGTGGTACTCATTACGCACGCTCAACCTCCGCATCTAATAAGTCAGTCGGTGCACATTCGGTGGAACGGTCGCCTGAGGGATAAAGAAGCTTACTTTCTGAGTACTGATAGGGCATGACCACTGTTGGTACGACTAATAAACACCCAGCCTTTTATGAGAAGCGAATTTTTAGGCTTTGCAGTTAAATTTAATTCCGGAACACATGATTTCAAATAAGGTCAGTTTTAAATTTTTCGTACCATGTTTAAATTATGAAAAAATGTGTACAAGCCACTACTAGCCACTTTGTGGCCGCTGGCGGGGCTCGGGAGTGAACCCCAAGACAGAACTTGACCAGTGAGTTACATAAGCCATCAGTGAGCGTCCGTTCACAAACTTTACAAGCGTTTACTATGAGTACGAATAGACAATCGACTGGAACCGGGAGGTGCCTGCTTTCCGGGGATCCGCTTCAAATTTTGGAACTATTTGCTGTTGGTGTGTAAACCTTTCTCTTCCGGAATACGCCCATTGGCCTATAGTGGGTCAGCGCCAACACTTTTCGCTCGACACGGCTCATTGGTAGCATCAGAATCGGACTAAAAACCGATTGGTTCTGATGTGACAGACCCTCCCAACCATGAAATTGCAGGCACTGATGAGCCAGCTTATTGGACGCCCACCAACGTGTTTTGGTGAGGTCATTGATTTTCGCCATGATGGACAGTACTATCTCTCTGACAGCTTGTAAACCCTATTTCTACATAAAACTTTATGTGAAATATTTTTGCACTTTCTTTGATCGACCGAAAACATGCTGTTCTACTGCGCCACAACTAAAGGGCCATATCGGCAGCCACATGCGTTTATCGATTCCCTTATCACAGTTACTGGTAGCTCCCCGATTGGATGATCTGTAACATAACCCTGATAGGCCATATTCATCGATCTTTAACTGTACTCCTAAACCTTGAGAAAGGAACCAGCGTTGAAACACGTTCCCAGGTGGCCACTCCAGACTTGTTTTCCTGAGCTGTTAATAAGGATTTATATAAGTATTAAAGCAGCACTAATTGAAACAAATAAAACAATCCAATCCTACTTTTCTTAAACATGTTGTGAAAACTGGAAGAGCCACTACTCGTTCAGTTAGCTAAAGTTTTATTTTTCGCTTCTGAGATCCGAAACCCTAACTTCGTTGTCAGGAAACGCCACCCGTATCTGCTGCTGTCTCTGATGATGGGTTCCAGCGAGCATGCAAAACGCCAGGCGAAAAAAGTTCTTGTTCCAGCGATCGCAGGACGATGGTTATATTTCCAACTGAGAAACACTAGAATTTGAACTCCGTCGTCTGCCCGTATACCTTCTTGCAATGAGCTCAGTATAATTTCGGATGAGATAAGCTTTAATTTGGTAAGGATTACTTATATGGCCCCCTTCACGGGAATAGGTGCTCCCCACTCAAACAAGAAAATTAGCACGTGCACAATTCCAAACACGATAAATGTTTCCATGTCCTGACCCTAACACTGGCCTCAACGTAAACCAAAACCGAAGCCCTAATTTTAACCTCAACCATAACTTCAAACCTGACCCCACGTTAACATTAACCCTTAACCCTTACTTACCTTAGCGCCAAAATTTACCCCATCATCAAGCCTGACCATAAAACTGGCCCTATTTTTCCCTGGTGTTTGGCGCAACGACACGTATTTGCGGCCACTGTCTTTTCTGATGCCCTGTTTAGGGCGCTAGATAAGTCACCTTTACTTGTAGCTTTACCGGAAGCGGCCCAATGTCTTAGTTATTCCAAAGTACTGTCAGCTTTCCTATATAGTATTAACATTGCCCAAATAGTGTCTTATGAAACATGGACGTTCCAAGCGACTTCGAGAACATATGACTGCAGCCTTTTAGGTGACTGGCGTTGTCCGAGGGCTTTAGAGTAAAGCAAAATGCAAGTGAACGGGAAGAGAAGAGATGCAAGAAGTTTATTTAGTGGCTGAATTCACACAGTGAACCACGAGCTGAACTCGGATTTAAGTACCTATTTGGCGTCTACTATAGCACACCATTGATGGCTACTCCGTGTTTGCAAGAACATTGGCAAGGACAGCACCGTGGCCTTGGGGGCTGACAGTGAGGCTCAAAACAGGCAGCCCGCAGAGTCGCATTTGCAGTTCCTGCGTTGCCCTTAGCGACATCGGCGACCGTCAGAGATTGGCTGACTAACAACAGGAGGAGAGTCAGATAGAGAACACACATTCTGCTCTATGATGAGCTGACAGCATGCAGTGTCTCCTTTTATTCAGCTGGATGTATTTGCACAAATCCTGCCAGTCCTTCTATTTACTAGCCTGCAAAACATTCACTTTGTTACATTCACGTTAACAGCCTGCAGCGCTGATGCGTGCCAGCTCTAGCTGAAAATTAATGCCTTCGGTCGTTGGATCAAAGGTTTCAATGGTTAGTAGGCGCTCATCGATTGGTTACAGGACACGCTTGTCCCATTCTGCCTTGGGGTTCACTCTCGAGTCCCGCCAGCACCGCACAATGGTTAGGCATATAGGCAGAGTAAGAGCTGGATGAGTGAGTCCTGTAACCGATCGGTGAGTGCCTCCCTACCATATTTAATATTCTCGATCGAAATTGGCAAGACAAGGAGATCGTGGCGAAGTGGGTTATAGCTTTGGACATCAAAAGGTCGCAAGTTCGGACCTCGTGTGCCGCAACACCCACCTGTTGGTATGGCTGGCTGGTGACGGCTAATAAGTCAGAAACGGCCATTCTTGTCCCCTTATCTTTGTCGTCCTATTACTCCGACCAGTGGTTCTAGTCTGCCTAAATTTTCGACTTCACATGCTAACTGCATGGACTGCGGTTGACTGATGAGGAATAATAATTCAGAAATCTTGTCATTTCAATTTCCTTGTCTTTCTCGGTAATAGGTTGTAGGCAGAAAATCCTTAAAGCAAATGCAATGGCAGCTTGGGCTGACATTTTTAGTGAATTGGAAAATATTTTAAAAAAACGGCCCTTTCCCTTCCTTTAAGTAAAAAGTTTGAAGATGATGTGATTTGCTATCGAATGACTACAAAAATATTTTGCTTATGGTTCCTATAAAATATATTTGAATTTACAAGGCCATCCATCCGGCGTACTTGCGGGGTATCGCCATAGAACATTCTGGAAAACGTGCCCCTTAAGGGGCGCGCGCACGATTCCTCCTCATATTTATACGTCTAGTACTTAAACATGATTAGGTATCTTAAAAAGTTTTTAAACACAATAATATAGTTTAAATATTAATTAAAGGAAAATAGGCCTAGCTTAAGTTTGTTTAATTTCTCTTCTCCAATACATCTCAACCAATAATCACCGAAGGGATCCGACCTTGACAATTGAGAAGTTATAAATACGGGCGAGGAATGAAATCCAGGGACCCCCGTTTTCGGCCAAGCCTGACGACTAGGAATCCTCATTGCAGCCCGTCCTTCGTTCCTCCTTGATCCCTGCTGGACAATCATCCGTCGGACTTAGATTATTTTGTACCTAGGTTTTCCTCCTTCGATAGCTTTTCCCTGTTCTTAGGTTATTAGTAAATTGTACTCATCAACTTCTACCATTACCTCCTGGGTCGTAGCGAACGCATTCTGGGCACTTAACACTTCCTGAGCTTATCGATTGTTTTGATAATTTAAAATAAACCAATCAGGGAGCGAGCGTAAGTCAGCATTTGATCTCATTGAAAGTGGGAATGTTTACTGCCCTTCTATACGGAGGATGCAAAGTATTCCTGCACTGGTTGACGACGGTGGGCTTTTATGCTACCCTGGGATTACTTTTGCTAATAGGACTACACTTTCTGGCAGACACATACGGCCTTTTACCTCATTTAAAGGGTAAGTAATCGCGCCTATGTATCGCCTAAAATCTACTCTCTGTATTCACGCATACAAAGGTTTACTCATCTGATGAAGGCAATTCGCTGTTAATATCAAAACCTTTATGACATAGTAAGCCACTAATGTCCAGTAATTTAGCAGCCGAAGTTGCTTGAATGTTTGTAGTAAAATTCCTGTCAATGATAGCTTTGGAATATGCGCCATCATAAGTTCACAAAATTTTGATATTTCTAAGAGAACTGTATTGTTGATTGCAGCCTTAAAGTTCGAGCACCCGAATGAAATGAACCTACAAGATTTCCGCTAGCAGTAATCAGATTAAGATGTGGCGCACCACACTGAACTTTGCTGTTTAAAAGGTACTAGCCTGCCGAAGTCATTCATTTCTTCGGCGAACTGGATGTCAGGCCGCAATTGGGCTTTCTTATTATGGCCTTTGTAATAGATTCCGTTGACACGATATCTCGGTACCACTTGAAGTCTGGTTCAGTTTTTTTTGGACCAGCATGCATGTCGGATGCCCAGACCGGGTTTTACAACGTTACCTGCAGACAGGTGGAACGAGGGATGGTGTTGGTAGTAGTAGTATTGGCGGTGGTGGTGAAAGTGGTGGTGGTGGTAGTAGTAGTAGTAGTAGTAGTAGTAGTAGTAGTATTAGTAGTAGTATTAGTAGTAGTAGTAGAAGTAGTAGTAGTATTAGTATAAGTAGTAGTAGTAGTATTATTATTGGTAGTAGTAGTAGTCGTAGTAGACACTTCGTTGCTCTCTTCCTTAACGTTTTCCGTAGCAATGTATATACTCTTGGTCACATAAATTTGCTTTTTGCTAAATCTATCACAAAATTCCTAGAGGAATGCCCGTCACCAGAACTCTGCTGCGTCGATAATGGCAGACAATTGAGCACTGTTTAAACAGTATAAACTTCAGTCCCTCATTTACTGTTCTTCCTTGATATATGCCTTAATAAGTCTGCTACTCACTATGTTTGGACTGAAGATCCGATTTGCACCCCTTCGATCCCTTTTAGTACATGTAAGCTTTGGTTTAGTTGCCATCATCATCATCATCATCATCATCATCATCATCATCATCATCATCATCATCATCATCATCATCATCATCATCATCATCATCATCATCATCATCATCATCATCATCATCATCATCATCATCATCATCATCATCATCATCATCATCATCATCATCATCATCATCATCATCATCATCATCATCATCATCATCATCATCATCATCATCATCATCATCATCATCATCATGCGACGGGGATTCTATACCGGAACTCCAGCGCTAAACGAAAGACCCAACTTGAAGACGTCCCTCCTCTGATTATAGATCGGGGTATTTGAAAGTTTCCTAGCTCAAGCATTTCAACCAGGGCTCGGTGGATGTGCGCTGTGACTAACCTGGCGGTCAGAGCTTTTCTTTGGCGTGGCGGCCATTCAGCGGCCATGTGGCTAATAGACTAGACCGAGAAAATTGTCGTATAGAAACTTGCCAGACCTTTGAAATTTCGCGCAAATAAGCGTATTTCAGGTCGCATCTGTTTGTCATTTGTGTGCAGAAGCGCAAAGTTTCACTTTAATCAAGTGGAATATTTTTTGCGTTCATGTTTTCTGAAATTCTGATTATTCTTACTACTTTTTAAATACGAGTAGGCACAATTAACAGTAGTGTTTAGATTACTGTAGGAACTGACTGACCGACAAGGGGTGGCAGCATACTTGCGCATCAACACAAGCCGCAACAGTATATTTGTCTACGGCCATTGTTTACGAAAAGTTGTAATTAATTTCAATGTTATCAAAGTATTTTACAGTAACTTAAAATCCGCAACCTTCTATTGGGCTTTAACTTGGGCATTGAAGGCCAATGGGTCAATTTCAGTGAGTACTGCTGCCTCCATTCGGTTTCGCCCACTGATCACGACTGTCAGGACATGCACGCATGCACACTTTGGTGTTCAGGGCCTCAGACTCGAGTAATAGCTATTAGTTCGACCATTTATCCCCACCCACTCCTGTCCGATCAGCTGGGATTTTCAATAGGTCACCTCGTTCATCCCTTCACACGCCAGTCCTCCGAAAACAATCAACAAGGAAACGGGCTGCTGGTACCTTTATCATTACTAAGTTGTGTTAAAAACCTATTGAACTGGACCCATTTGCAGGTTAGCTGATCATTTAGAAGGGCGACGTGTGTCTGCAGGAATAAGGTTCTACCTATCCAATCATTTAAAAAGGTCTAGACGCCTAGCTTGGTCACAGATGGCGTGCATGGCTCTGTTTATCTTTTATGTAATGAAGAACACCAAGTTCCATCTCTTAAAAGGTCCCTATTATCGCTGCCTGTGAAACATTTTTTACTTCTGGCAATCCGCACTCTGCATCCTAATTTTACACATGCAGGTTAATTTCTGCGTGTGATTTTTTTCCCCGATAGATCCTACTTACTCGCAACAAAGACAACACCAATAACTGTACGTTATGGCTCAATATTCCTGCATGGCGTAAAATAAGTCTGCAGCGTGCGGATTATCAGGAGCAATGTTCTATGGTGATAATAGGGACTTTTTAGGAGATGAACCTTGGTGTTCTACATCACATAACAAGTAGACAACTCGGCGTTATGATTTCTGTTTGTTTTAATGCATCAAATGCACTTTCCATGAGGGAGCTTTAGAGTTTTTATGAGCCTTATGCTTGCACACGGGCAGTACTCTCACGGGTGCTGAGTATGATTGATATTACTAGAATAGTTTGTTCATTTAACCATGCCCTAGTCCATGATCAGTGTCGTATCAGCATGCCTGGTCGGCAGTTGTTTCAGTGCCTATCCAAAGAATGGATTATTGTCCTCGGCTTATGTAACTGTTGTTTGACGCTTCAGATGAGGACAATAGGAGAAACCAGGTAATTGGTGCATTTAACTGTTCATATTTCCTTCCTACTGTTATGTTTTAAACACGGATGTTGCGAAGCTCTCACCCACCTAAGGTAGCAAATATTTTTTAAAATAAGGACCTTTGAGCTCTCACCAGTGCGTGATATCTTGTGGTCCCTATAATACTAGTTGAGAGACGTCCTCCATTCAGATATTGAAAATAGCTGCGTTTGATTATTTTTCTGTTCCTCGGGGGGGGGGGGGGGGGCGTTGGCATCACTCAGACTAACTTTCATGTCTAGTCATCGGGTCAGTTATCCGCATAGGTCATCATAGACTCCTTTCGAAGTTTTTTCTGATAACCCTCAGCAATTTGCTGAACTGATTTGCTGGTGTTGCCCCTCCAGTTACCTATAACACTTTTCCAGCCTATGGCTAAATTTTGGGTGTGTTCGCCTCCAAAAAGTGAATATTTTGCCGTTTTTTCTTCCCTATTGACTCCGCCGTTCATCTACTACTTCCATACGTTTTTGAATAAAGGGAAGGTTTGTTATGCCAAATGAAAGTTTGCCTATCCTCCTTAACTCTCGGCTCTTGCTTTCAGTTGAAATATTAAAGTAAGACCTACAAATTAGTTGTGACATCTCGCCATTCATGACTGCGAAAAGCTACGGTCAAATTGATTACGACTTGGAGATCGCGAAACACGCCGAACATAAGAGCATTTCAAAGAGTGGAAAAAATAGCTGGGGATGTTTCCTGTTTGATAGGAGTATTGTTGTCACTTGAGGTATTCGCGAACTCACAATACTTCACTTCAAATTAAGCCGCAAGTGGCACAGGGATAGCGACTTGCGCGTGAATTGGATTACGTGAAAGTAGACTTGCGTGGCATCTATCGCACTCGCTCCCCCTCCCTCGCCTGTGCTCGGTGTCATGGCAGAGTCAAGAATCCCGGAAGGGAGAGAGGATGCAGGTGGGTGGCGCGACCGGAGCAGCCGCAAAGCATGTCACCACCCCTAGCTCGAATCCCACAGAATGGGAGGGTCATAAATGTCACATTAAGAAGGTGCCATTGCGTCTTGACTCTCAGCCCGCCGGTCAGTCCCGCCATAAAAACACACACTGGGCTGACTGCACCGTCCGAGTTATCTCCTCAGCCGGCAACCTTTCAAGCAACGGCTTTTAGCGCATCGTGATAGCTTTAAGAGCGTCAGATTGTTTGTAGCGAGTAAAATGCGCTGAGCAGTTGATCTCACTTTCTACTTTTATTCCCAGACAACAACCACCTTCTGAATCGGTCAGCGGACTGGCACATCCGCTTCCCCCAAAACACTAGCACTAGGATGCCACACACGACAGTTCGACCGTCGCAGTCCGACGATGTCCACCGCATGCTCCACGGAAGGGTGGTGCAGGGACGGTGACTTGCGCGTGATTTAGTTTAAAGTGATAGTAGACTTGCGCTGCATCTACCGCACTGTCTCATCCTTCCCCACCTTAGCCCGGTGTCATGACAGAGTCAAGAAGACCGGAGATGGGGGAGGGCGCAGATGGCAGGAGGCCACACAGCCCTGTGAGATACTACCATCCAGTGCTCCGATTTCTGATTAAATCTAAATGAGATTTTATACTTTATTCGACAAGCCTCAAAACTCATGTTTGCAGAAGAAGAAGAAGATGCCATCGCTGGAACAAGAGGTTTTTGTTTCTCACGCGAACCCTGCATCAGAGACAGGGACAGATAAGGGTGATAAGATCAGAGGCACAAGGTGCTCAGTATTTAGAGGACGTAGTGACCATGTGGTCACACGCGTACTACAATTAGCAGCTTTTGCGATCACCGCTGGCGAACATAGCTGACACAGTGATGGCTTGGCCGTCCGCGTCGGAGTCGTAAATCGCCGTGATTTAATCATGCGTGTTAGATGTTGGCTTGATAATCACCCGACCATTTGGCTCGAGCGCGGACGGCCAAGCTATCACTGAATCAGTTATGATTTCCAACACATGAACTTGACAGCCTTAATTTCAAGCACCCAATCGCTTCTTACAAGAGTGATTTCTAAATCTCTTTACTCATTTTAGGCTTCAAGACAACGAAGACGAGTAAGGCTGAATTTAAGGATTCCAGTCGTCCTCCATGTGCATCGAGATGCTCTGCCTGATATACCCAACGACAGGCCAAGAAGATATCGAATCCGTGTTCAGACGAATGCAGATCTTCGTGTTCCATGACTCATTTATTTGAAATCTGCTGCTTAGGGATGTTAAATATATCCCAAACACAATTGTCTACTGCTAAATCATTTGATGTTATTGGCTCTGTAGGAAATCGATGTTGTCGCTTCGCCCCACCTGATATACAAAACCTCTCTTTAAAAAATCCACTGTCAGTTAATTTTGATCCTTTTATGTAATTACCCGAAGAACTTTTGCTATCGTGGGGGCTTACACGGACTTCCCTTATTCCTGTCAGTATTCCTGCCGTTCTATGGGCTGATTCAAAGGGTTGTCGTATTGGTAGCCCTACTGATTAATAATATGAGAAGCTTTGAGGTAAATAGCTAACTGTATCAAAATCGATGCAAGTTCAGGTACTGTTAGTCACCTCGCGTACTTTCTAGTGCTTTGAGGTGGGAGTAATAAAGAATGACGAACGCGACAAGATAACTTTATACATGGTGGGTCAAAAGTAGGCATACAGTTGTTTCACTATTTGTTTGCGTGTTCTATTTCATTAATTAATTTTTATCCTTTATTTTTTGGTTTTGTTTTTGGTATTTTCTTCTCAACAAAGAAACTTTTTTAAAAAACCTTTTTGACTTTTGAATTGTTTATAAAACATGAAAGGTGCATCCCTTCTAAGCGTAAGGCTACTTTTGGACCCACCTCTAGTTCAGCTGAACTGCTGAGTGATAGTATATTGAGTATTTCCTTAAAAACTTTATAAAATATTTTGAGAGCCAGAACTAAATTAAGCTTCTTTGAGATGAAAACAATTTATGCCAGCTAAACAAGGTACTTTTTCGATCTTTGGGAAAGGTGACTCGATGGTTCTAACCATGAATAGCTTCCCACTCCCAAGAATCGACACGGGACCTAAAATTAGTGCAGATAAAAAGATGAACTTCTTAAAACACATGCAATTATTGTCTGAAAATGGCACTCGATTAAAACAAAACATTGCCAGTTCGATCATCACAAACAAGGACGTCTACCAAGTGCTCCGGGGAGTGGACACAGGACGGTGATTTGACTGCTGATTAGTTGAAGACATACGTGGCATCTGCCGGCCTCTACTCCCATCGCCAAGTCGATCTAATTGCATAGCTATGTCCAGACGACCAGGGATGGATTTGGGAGCAGTCATTCGCTCCCTCCCTCACTCGCTTTCCTCCCTCGAATTGCTCAGGTAGCATGACCAAGTCAAACAGACCGGAGGCATGAGAGGGTACAGGTGATTGGCGTGGCTGGAGCCACCCCTGGGCATGCCGCCAGGCTTAGCTTGGACGTCAAGGAGTGGAAGTACCATAGAATTCAAATAAAGAAGGAGTCATTGCAGTCTAAATCTCAGTCCACCAGTCAGCCACTGAACACAAACGCGCACTGGGCTGACCGTAAAGTCCGCGTTATCACGTCCGATGGCAGCCCTCCAAGTCATGGCCTTTAGTGCGGTATTATAACGTCGAACCGCGTGGTCCGCCCAATGTGTGTTTTGTGTGGAGTGGCTGCAATGGCTCCATCTTAATGTAACCTTTATGGCACTCCCACTCTGTGGGATCCGAGCCAGGTGTGGTGGTACGCCCAGGGCGGCTCCGGCTGCGCCAGCCACCTGCGACCTCTCTCATCTACGGTCTTCTTGCCTGTGTCGTGAGACCGGGCTCAGGTGGGGGAGGAGAAGAGAGTGCAGTAACGTTGAGTGCCGTGGTTGGAAGGTTGTCAATTGACAATTACACTCAAACCTCGCAGTTAGTCCAATGTGTGTTGTGTGGAGTGGCTGACTGGTGGTCTGAGAGTCAGGCTGCGATGGCTCCTTCTTAACGTGACCTCTGGCTATCTCACACATGTGAGATGTAAGCCGTTCAACCCCCTGCTGTGTGAAATCCTGGTGCTTGTGTTTGGGGGGCCAGGTCGTGTACGTTGTACACGTAGACGAGGTCACCAGCAGCTGCGCCCGTTTCCGCATCAGACAACTAACCGGCTCGGACAGTGGTCTGATTGTGGGGATGGGGAGAGAGTGAGGTCGAGAGCTCAGCGTATTTTCCTCACTATAAACAATCTGACGCGCTTGAAACTATCACGGTGCGCTAAAAGCCGTGGCTTGGAATGTTGCCAACTGACGGGATAACTCGGACCGCGTGGTCAGCCCAATGTGTGCTTTGTGTGGAGTGGCTGACTGGCGGACTGAGAGTCAGGTTGCAATGGCTCCTTCTTAATGTGGCCTTTATGGCACTCCCACTCCGTGGAATCCGAGCCAGGTGTGGTGGCACGCCCAGGGGCGGTTCCGGCCGCACCAGCCACCTGCGCCCTCTCCCATCTCCGGTCTTCTTGACTCTGTCTTGACACCAGGCTCAGGTGGGGAGGAGGAGAGAGTGCGGTAGCTGCAGCGCAAGGCTACGATCAATTTAAACTAAATCACGCGCAAGTCACCGTCCCTAAACCACCTGGTGTGGAGCATACGGTGGACCTCGTCGAAATCGACGGTCGAACTGCCATGACGTCGAACCCATCAGATTGTTTAGAGCAGGGGTCGGCAAACTTTTCGGACTTCTATGCTATTTCAGGAGGTCAAGAAAGCACACTAGGCCAGAAGAAGCAAGGTGTCCAAGGAAACGTTTTTACTCAAAGATACAATACGATCAATGGGAAACATGATGTTGCATGCTCTTGGAGACAGATACAATATCAGGTTATAATGATGAGGAGTTCAGCAACAGAATGTCATTAAGGCGATTGTCAGTGAGCTGAGAGTACAGCTTGTTCTTACAAAACTTCAGTTTGGATAAGAGCTGCTTGCACGAATAAATGCTACCAAACATTGCGATCACACGCATGGCACGGGCTAACAACATTGGAAACCGAGCATGTGGTAGCTGAAGGTAGAAGTCAATGAGAGCAGTGCAAGAAGTAAACTTGAACAAGAGAACGTCCGAAACCTGCAGCTCAGTCAACTCAAATTGCACATCAGAAAGGCGTCACCTTAGGGAAAGTCAAAAGGAGTGCTGACAATCTTGAACTCTTGCAAATGAGAACGCACATCAAGCGAACAGCCTCAGTCTTCCGTTCATCCGCGGTGTAGTCTCTGTACGTGTGCGCGTGCTTGCCATCGAAATACCCCTTGAGATTTGACCGCTTGAAAGTGTTGTTGGTGTCGTTGCACAATAAACACAGGGCTTTGATGCCGCGTTGTACGAAGAATAATTCGTCAGTCCATTCGGGGTTGAAGACACGACGTTCGAGGTCAACCTTCCGGAGACTGGTAGCTGCGCGTTGCTTCTGCTCTTTAGGCATAGTAATTGGGGTTACTGTGCGGGAACTCGATGTCTGTAATATGACCATGAAATAAAATTGCTTCACACGTCACAGAACACACATGTGCGCACAACACACGCCTTGACCCCGGTAAGAGGTGAATGGAACCGAGACTGGAAAGTGAAGTTGTTTACAACACAACATTTATAATCCCTCCCCGATCAGGCACTTCTGTTTCATACAAGCGCCTGACATCAGTTCTAAAAATAAACACGAGGCACATCTTGAGCTGCAACCAGCAGTAATGAAGGGGAACAAAACCGTGACAATTCAATTAGGCTGGATCCAACAGTAATTAACTAGAGGGGCGTAAGGCCGGACTGGAATACTAGCTAGGCCATATCTGGCCTAAAGACCGGAGTTTGCCGACCTCTGGCAACAGAAATGCGCTGACTGTTGACCTCGTTCTCTCCCATGTCCAGTCCCAGGCATTGTCCAAGCCGGTGAGTTGTCTAGTGTGGTAATGGGCGCAGTTGCTGGCATGGCTAGTGACCTCGTCTGTGGAGGCCACATGTACAGCCTCACTCCCAAACACAGATGGTGTGCCCGATCGTGTGTAATTTAGGTTCTGAGGAGGAGAGATATTTTGACGTGCTATGGCCGGTGGTGTTCCATCGCTGATTTTCGTGGCAGCAAAGGCAGTTAAGTAGTGTACAGCGGGTGCTTGTTGGTCCTGCTGGCACATGCTCATCAGATTTTGTGCAATGGCGTCGCACGTGACCGACTAGGTCAATGCGTTGCGTGTAGGTGTGGTCGCAATGAAGGCAGTATAGATTAGTGTTTGTGGAGTCGTTGCGGTGGTGAGGCTATTTGCGGTGGCCGCTATGTAGGATGGGAGTTGTTAGAGCTGGAGATGGAGAAGTTCCCGAATATTTCAGGTATGTTTGGCATATCGTTATTGTGATGAAGTTCCGCTTTCGTGGAGGCGAATGTAACTCAATAGGCTCATGCGGGGAATGAATGTGAGTGGCCAGTACGGATAGGAGCGAAGGATCTGGTTTGTATAGATCGAATTTTCTGACACTGATGTACCGAACGCAGTACGATGTATTCACAAGGGGCCAAAAAGACGGATGCGTGGGGTGAATGTGCGATCACAATCAGGACAGATTGGCAACGAGTCCCCATGGTTGTGTTTGCGCAGTCGTCTGTGACAAGCAGATCGTTGGCAGTAGTCGTGGATAGACGCGTTGAGGCCTGCGCGTACCGGCTATTAAGAAAATACAAATCAGTCCTCTACGCATTGTGGATCCTAAGAGGCTTACCATGATAGGAGTTCATCAGCATGGCAGCGAAAATGAGACTGAAAGTGCTGAAAACTAACACGCAGTCCTGCTTCAATCATGTCTCATTTAGTCAGCTAAATGACTAGAAACTAGTAGTTTTATAGATTTTATTTGTACTAATGACGCCCATCCTCTAGTAGTGAATGTCCATCGAAATCTTTTTTGCAAGTGAACATGCATCAAGCCATGATTTTCTTCCAGTCTCCACCTCTGGAAAGCCAGAGGTAAAATGTAACTACTCTGCTCAGTTTAACAGAAAAATAGCAAATAATTTTACAAGCTCTCTATATCAGCCCAGCATTTCGTCAAATAATAATCTAAGGCTTTTCAATGATGTAGTGCAAGTCTTGACAGAAAGTCTCTTTGATTTTCAGGTATCGCTTTATTTGAAAAAAACTTATCAATCGATATAAGGTTATCAAGTAACCTGTCTACTTATAGACGAAAACTGTACATTTACCTGAACACCTATTCAATTAACCTTTTATTTTTCTCTTCCTTCCCAAGCAGCTTTCTCCACAACCCCAAGAACGGATCATCGGAATTTAGAAAACAGTCTCCAAATTATTTCTTGCATGTATTATCTTCCCCACGAACAAAGATGGCTTCATAAACCATCCCTCAGTAAAATGATCGTCAAACAATTGGGTCATAGTTGCGCGCTCATTTAAAACCACCTCAGTTTCGTTTTTCGTTAACCCTCATCAGACTTACAATCTGAATACTGAGCTCTGCAGGGCTCAGGTTCATCATCGATTGTCATGTGAAATAGCACCCCTGAGCGCATTATAATGATGTCTTATTACTCAATTGCCGGATCTCCCATTATCCTTTGGTACTACGCTCAAAAGCAACCTACCATGCTGCATCATATCATCTCGCGGAGCATTATTTTTTCTCCTGTACCTCTTTTTTGAAAAAATACGAGCTTCGCAGCCGTTTTTCGTCCCCTCTTTATTTCGACCATCATTTGGAAATATTGACAACTCCAATGGTTCCCGCGGTCGTTGCGGTTCTCCTCTTTCTTGAACCTTCGCAAACGTCTAAAACCTCGTCTGTCATCGCATCTGCCGCGCCTTAAGGCGATGGTGCTTGCGACCCTATCCTTAGCCCCGGTGTGACCCTACACGGACTGTTGAAGATGTTTTCGGGTTCCTCTGTCGGTGGTCTGAGAAATCAACAATGAGAGTATCATGGTCGCATCTCTGGCATTTCGACCATGACCTTCACGATCTTTACGGTCCTTTCCTCGTTCGACCTAAACGTACTGATGATGCCCACGAAGATTTCCCCTGTCTACCATCCTTGACGGTTACACTTATAGCTAGTCGATAGGCATTGTACTCACTCCTGCGACGGTGAAAAGTAGCTCCTGAAATTAGGATTTCTCACCCCCGATGAGGAGGGTTTCAAACCCTCACACGCTCTCATCAGCCTGTCGGTCATACCTCACACGTGGTTTTCTCCCAGGAGCGATAGCTTTTTTTTCCTTACAACCCACGAACCCCATTCAACATATGCATTTTCCATGAAAATACCTAAGGAGTTTTTTCACTGTCTCCTCTTTCTGTTAATTTTTTGACCACACTGAGTTGTGTCATTTTTCATCACCAAGAAACTGAACTACTATGCATAACTTAACTGTACACGATTGCGCACTCCTTCTATTTTTTTTCCAACGACGGTACCCTTCCGGGTACTCAAATAAAAACACCTATCTTTCAAGTAGATCATTGACGACTGTCATGACCAATTTTGCAGGGCTTGAATTGAAAAGAGAGATAACTTCAAAAGATGCCATTATCTGGTCAGCGTCATTGCGACGCCTCTGAGTTTTCCCATGAGTTGCCTTGAAGATACGCCTCTGTTCTGAGCCTTCTGTGGAATTCTTCAAAGGATTGGTAAGCAATTTAACTAGTCCTCAATCAGCTGTGCTTTTCAGCGCTACGATGGGCCGTACGGGAACACTTGGTTTGTTGATTTTGGGTAAACCATAGAAGCACGCTGAAGCGGAATCCTGTGGTTTCATTCGACTCTAATCGTTTTCAGGTTTTGCCTTAATTAGGCTCTTACTGGTTTTTGCCAGCCCGCATTTCACGGGGTCAAAGTCGATGACCTTATTTAATTGGCGGTCTTTTAGTAGTTCCTGCGATTTTGCTAGGAGTTCGACTTGTCCAAGACTGCGGTTGTCGGTCATTTGTCCGTTGGAACTGTGACAATTAATTTTTCCTTCTACGCTGTGGGGAGGAGTCGAAGTGGCCTACGGAAGGTGATGAGAGATATGACGTGCTGGCGAATTGAGCTCTTGGAGTCTTCTGTAATGTTTGTGTCCTTTTTGAGATGGTCACTTCTGGCACAAACTAAATCTAGGGAGAGTCAGTAATGTCTAGTAATTCATTCGCACAAAAGGCCACTCTGACGTTGGCAAACAGTGTTCTCCGAAAGGGGGAAGACACCAGTATGTCGTGTGCCTATCTGCTCTAATGTCAACCCCAAAGGATGACAGAAGGCCGTTCAAATTCAGGGAAGGAAAGTATCCACACGACGTGGAATGATTTGATGTCCAAAAAACCGACATGATTTGAATACAACAACATATAGAAGAACAGGAGATCGTTTAAAGCAAGCTGTCTGGATTTGTTATGCTACTGTTGTCCACTCAAGACACCCAAACGATAAGTCACCCAACTTCGTTAACAAGAGTTCCTTATCAATAGTTCGAGGAGAAACAGGAGTTAAGACGAAATTTGGAAAACAGATTCAGAAGGATTTTTCAACGTATTTTGTCGGCATTATTCAAATTCGGACTTCATATTCATTTGTCAAGTAAATAATGTAAAGGTTGGACTTCAATGCTGACGTACCTTGCATCCGCTTACTATTTCAAGCATCTTTCTCGACGTTTACGCAACGTTCACTGTTATATATTTTTCTTTATCCCTCGGATATACCCAGTTAAATAGTATCGATTCTTTCCTGATACCACAATTAAACTCTTGAGTAAATTTCGGAGGAACTTACAACGTCCGCAACGGGCTTTTTCATCTAAAAGAACTTTCCGTCGAATCCTCCATTCATAAAAATTACCGCCATTTCCTAATATTGAATTCCCCTTTTGCGGGACACAGTTTCCTTCTCCTAAACAACCAAATTATCCGAAAACCGATTTCTCGTTCCAATAGCACTGTAGACTTATTTTGATAATACGGGCGAAGTCACCTTCACTGTTATTATTATTATTCAATAACCCCAAATGTATCACAGATGGCAATCTACGTTGCAATCGTAAAGTATATTTAGGGTACTAGGCTTTTTCTTTTAAGACCCTACTAAATAACGGTACAATATTCATCTTAAAATATATATGTTACAAAAAATATGGAGTAACACTTTCACTTTGAAAATAGTTTGTAAAAGTTGGGATCAAATCAAACTCACCTTAAGGATAACGGATAACGTGATATAATGGATATCATCGTTTTCCATAGGTATGAACAAAGCGTTGACTTGGTGTACCAGTGCTCTCCTGACCGAGTGAATGCTAACTTTCACGCAAATATACACCTCGTTTATTTTTCAATACAGCTGTCGTATTTGCTATGATAATTACCTCGGGAAATCCCTTCCAGGCACCGACGCCTCGCTGTGAAAACCAATATTTTCACATATATATATATATATGTGCTAAGGCTCCTAGAATCTTGAGGGAGTTCCCAAGTAGGTTTATTGTTGTGGCTGATGCAAAGAAACCGTCAAACTGCAGTAGGTGGTCCCAGTTCCTCACAATCCAGTAGGTCTGTATGAGCTCACCTCGGATCTGCTGGTACTGAAGGGTTAATAGATTAATCGAATCAAGTCTGCATTCAGGCAATAAGGTATTTAGGCCTCTCGTGATTTTCGTTGTCCTCCTTTGAACCCTTTCCAGTTACTTATAATCTTTTTCAGCCAGTGGTACCAAGTTCACATTCAATATTATAGTTTCCAACGAAAAAAGGATCTGCATACTTTTCAAATTATCTCCTTATCTATGTCTATGAAATTTCTTTTAATAGCGAACCGAATCCCGGTAGCCCTTTTGGCTGCCATAAGTGGAGGGCTTCTGGGAGGACAAAATGGTTATTCCAAGGTCCTTTTGTTCATTTACGTTTGACAAGCACATTTTACTAAGGACGTATTGAGTAACCCCTTCATAATTTTTCCCCTTCTTCGTTTTGAGCTGCAGTACAACACCCTTTTCATAGTCAAACATCATCAAAACATATATTGGACCATTTTTTAAGCAGGTAAGTCCTTCCGGCAAGTTCTGCTCACAATTCTTAAGTCTGATCCCTCACCATTTTCGAAAGTGCCCCTGGGAACCTTGATCTCATCTGCAAACATGGCTCCATTGCAGGCCAGTCCATTCATGCAATCCTTGACATAAATAAAACACAGCCATAGTCCGAGCAGAGAACCTTGATGTTCCCAACCCAAAAGTGACAATGGCATCGATACCACGTTGCAAGGCACACAAACTGTGATCGGCCGATTAAGCAGTACCGTATCGAATTCAGTGCCTGCCCCTATATCCCAGATTCTCTAACTTTGTATAGTAGCCGATGGTGTTGAAGAAAATCGAAGGCTTTGTTGAGTTTAATGTAAATGACATCGATCCTTGTGCCTTCACCTCACGATCGGGGCCACCGTTCCAATTAATAGATCGTATTGGTTAGGCAGGCGTGGTTTTGCCAAATTCCGGCTGCACGTTGTTGAGAAAATCCTTTTCTTCAAGGAATTTCGAAGATGCTCGTTTTACAACCCTTTCCATACACTTGTCATAAATGCGTGTTACGTTCACCATTCGATAGTTTCTACCATTTTTCTGGATCCACCGTTGCGGATGCAGTATATAATAGCCACCTTTCAATCAGAAGGGAGACTGCCTCTATCAAAAGACGATTCGAAAATAGGCCCGAGTGGTCTGTAGAGTTGGCAAGCGAGATCATTCAGAACTTTCACGGGTATTTGGTTCGGACCTGGAGATTAACATTTTTTAAGTGCAAGAGGTTCTTCCCTCAAATCTTCGAAGCGAATCTGCTAAAACATGCCATAGAAAACCCAAAAGGTTTTCTATGGTTAAATAAAACAGAGCATGTGAAACAAAGATCTACTACCCCTGCTGAGTACTGTTGAGTGTATAAACCTCACTTACGAGGAAGAGAAAGCTGATCCTCTTTCAGCATTTTTCCAGTATGTTTTCACTATGTATACTAAATTTAATACCCCGCTGGTGCTTTCAACGAGGTCCCAATAATTGAAGCTGTTCAATTTACCAAGTTGATTTTTCTAAAGAAGAAGCTGAAGCTAAAGGAATTCAAAATCTGCAGGTCCCGATGAGATACCGGTGTAACTATTCAAGAAACTCACTTTGAGTTTGCAAAACCGCTCTCTACGATTTTCCATGCATCCTTCCAGGCTGGATATCTACCAGCCGATTGGAAATCTGCCTGGATAACATCTCTGTATAAGGGTGGCAGCCGGGTCCCGGCAAACAAATACAGGCCAGTCAGTCTTATTTCAATTTGCAACAAAATTGGGAAAAAAATAATTTAGTCCCCTTAAGTCACTTTTTTTGATGGAATAAGGCTTTCGCACTTCAGCTCCCTTTTTACATACAAATTTGCAATATAATCAACTGTTACAACAATAGGTCCGATAAGTGTTCATTTTAAGTCATTGCTGGGTGTGAGCGAGACGAAAACCACCGCCACGGAAAACATTTTGATTATATGTTCAGAAGTTTGTCAGCATTTGAGTATCTAGCTTGCATTTAAATGCTTTGACAGTATCTGAGAGGACTGCTGCCTCAGGGAATCTGTTACGTGCTTCAATGACCCTTTGTGAGAAAGCGTTTAGTCGGACGTCGGTATGGAACCCCTTCCTCTTCAGTTTAAAGTGATGAACCCACAGATGGTCCACCCCAGCCAGTTCGAAGACTTCTTAAAATTCTAGGATACACACACGAGATCTGACACTCGGAAGGTTGAAATGAGGTCATCGCGTCGTTGCCCGTAATTAAGAGGATGCAAGTCAAGTTCAGCCAATCTGGTTTCATAAGGCAGATGATCAAGATTCTTGGCCATCTTTGTTGTCCTCGCCTGTACTCCTGCTAGAAGGTTATTGTCCTTCTTAAACCACAGACGCTAGGTCTGGATAGCATATTCCAAGTTTGATCGAACGAAGGCTCCGAGTTCCTTCTAAATTGACCTTTATCAAGCTGGAAAAATCCTCGTCTCAGCGAAAATAGCACATGCGTCGCGCTTTTTGCTGCCTTTATGCACTGTGAAGATGGTTTAAGCGAGGTCACTATTCGAATACCGAGATCATTTTGTTCCTGAACCTTTTAAAGTGGCTGCTCATTAAGAAGGTTTTGTAAGGAATCATCCTTCTCGCTGTTCCTTCTGGTACAGAGCCTTAGGATCACACAATTTCCAACATTATACTCTAAGAGCCAGTGAGCAGGCCAGCCGCTAAGTCAGTTAAGACTATCTTGAAGTGCCAGTCTGTCGACGTCATATTTGAAAACCCCCCAGAATTTCACATCATAGACAAACATGACGGCGCTGCAACCGAGGTTGTCGACACGGTCATTGATGTACACTAAAAAGAGTAATGGCCCTAAGACGGAGCCTTGGGCGACAGCACCTGAAACCAGAGAAGGTGTTGACTTCGGGGTATTGATGCACACAGGTTGCAATCTCCTGTAAGAAAATCTGCGATCCATGTCAGCAGCATTCATTTTATTCGAATTTCAGATAATTTATAGATTAGCCGTTTGTTTGGGACACTGTCAAACGCCTTCTTGAAATCAGTATAGATGACGTCAACCCTACCATCTTCGTCCAATGCGTGAGTCCACTGCTCTATAGAGAGCAATAAAGTGGAAATACAAGAGTGATTCTGTCTGAAATCATGCTGGAGCGCTGAGAGTAATCGGTTTTTCTCCCGGAACTTTATTGTCGCTTTCTTAATTATAGTTTGCATTATTTTACAACAAATACAGTTTAGACTGGTGAACTGATAATTGCTGACGTTAGTTCATTTACCACCCTCGTATATCGGGTATATATTTACTGCCTTCCTTTTGGATGGCAAATTCCCTAAATTAAATGATGAACTGAAGATATGTGCTAGTGGCGCAGAGCGTTCGGTCGCCAATTCTCGCAAGAACTTGACAGGTATATTGTCTGCGCCCGATGAATTTGCTTCGCATAGAGTCTGCAACTCTCTTTCCACTAGAGATGATGGAGGAGAATATAGATTCGAACACTAAACCGGAGTTTATAATAGCACCATTCAAGATATGCCTTTTCCATAAAAATTCTGAAGGAGTTTTTTCATTGTCTGCGCTTTTATCTCATTTTTCAACCACACTCATTTGTGTCAATTTTCATCGGTAATAGCTGACCTACTATTCAAACTTAACTGTAAGCGATTTCACACTCGTTTGAATTTATTTTTATACAATGACAGTGCCCTTCCAGGCACTCAATTGAAAAATCTATATTTCTTTATAACTATTGACATGGTGGAACTGCTGTTTAGTTTCCCTAGTAAATATCGTGGCATAGAACCGGCCCATGTATTCGGCTTTCTCCCCATTTGCAACGAGTTCTTCACCATTATCATCCTTTAGTACGTCACCTGGATCCTTGTAGTTAGTTGGCTATTAATATAATTGAATAATATCTTGGGCTTATTTTCAGCCTGTCGGATAAGTCTTGATTCCTATTTGTTCCTTGCCCGATATATTAATATTTTACGACATTTTGCTGGCGACGAAATTCCTGGAGGTTTACTGGTGACCCAGTTTCCCTGAATATTTTCCATTTTTGATTTTTCTTCTTTAACTGTTTATTAAGTTCTCTCGTTAGCAATGGAGGGCATCTATTCATGTGGCGTACCTTTGCGGGACAAAAGCGATTGAGCAGATCTGACGAAATTGTCTTAAACGATCTCCATTCGTCCTCTGTATACCCTTGAGTAAAAATTTATAATTCATGGGCATCAATGTGTTCTTCATCTTGTTAAATCTGCTTTGCATATATTTCGCTGGCTTTCCATTCTCTTCAGACGTTGATTATAGAGAGAGCAATCATATTGTAGCATTTTATCGTCGCTCCTACCGAGCAGAGCACTGGAATACACTTTAATCAATGTAGGAGAAACCTTTCGTAAAAACTAGGTCCAAGCAATTGAATCTCTGATTCTCTTTAAATCTGGTTGGTGTCCTAAAATACTGTGCTAGAGTAAAGTCGAGTGTTAGGTACAGTAGCTTACAACTAAATAAATTTTGTGCCCCGACAAGATTCCAGCAAAGCTACTCCTCGAACTTGCTCGAGAGCTGGTGAAACCGCTATCGTTGCTGTGCCAGAAATCGTTAGATACGGGAATTCTTCCTACCGACTGGAAAACAGCCCACATCGCACCGCTTCACAAAAGTGGTAGTCGTGCATTTGCTACAAATTACAGGCCTGTCAGCCTGACCTCAATCTGTTGCAAGGTTATGGAGAAGGTTGTCAAAAAGGAATTGATGATTTATTTAGAAACCCGTAACCTCTTATCGACTGCACAATACGGCTTTCGTAGGGGAAGATCGTGTGTTACGAGCTTACTTTATACGATGCAAAGCTAGACAAAAGCACTCGATGCAAAAGACACTGTGCATGTGACCTACATTTATTTCCAGAAGGCCTTAGATAGTGTTCCACACCAGCGTCTCCTTTACAAGTTGATAATGTACGGTATTGGCGGCAAACTTCTTACGTGGATCAAGAATTTTCTCGTCAGTCGTTCCCAAGTGGTCTGCGTAGGCGGATCGCGATCAAAGCGCACAGTCATCAAGAGTGGATTCCCACAAGGTTCAGTGCTCGGACCGATCCTATTTCTCTTGTTCATTAATGTTTGTGTACCGTACTTGGACTGTAACTTTGCTAAGTTTGCGACCGATATAAAAATCTGGAAAGTTATCCACAATGCTGCTGATGCAGACAATTTCCAAGAAAATCTTCGTCGATTGGACGAGTGGTCCCGCAAATGGCTCTTGTCCTTCAACTCAAACAAATGCACCTGCTACGTCTGGGAAATCGATTTAGGTCACTGATATGCGACCCTACTATTTGAACGGTTTGCCACTCCAAGAAGCACACACACAGAAGGATCTTGGAGTTTGGATGAAAGACAACCTGAAGCCTTCTACGCAATGTTCCAAGGCAGCTAAATCCGCCAATTCAATACTGTACGCTATCAAGCGGGCATTTAAAGTTTTCGATGAAGACTGCTTTTCTAAAGTCATTGGTACATTGGTAAGGCCACATCTTGAATATGCGATCCAAGCCTGGCGACCGTGGACCCAACAGGACTACAACATGCTCGAAAGGGTGCAGCGGCGAGCCACAAAATTAGTAAGAGATCAAGCTGAACTGCCATATGAGAGTCGTCTAAATAACCTAAAGCTCTATCCTCTGAGTTATAGGCAGTTGCGCGGAGACTTGATACAAACCTTCCGTATCGTGCGTGGCATGGATTGCGCCCACCTATGTGATGACTTTTTCCAACTTGCCACTACGAAAAATCTTCGAGGTCATCCATTCAAACTAAGTGTGCCCAAAGTAAGATTGGATTTGAGGAAGTATTTTTTCACCAACCGTGTCGTGGAACCGTGGAATAACCTACCTGAGGCATTTGTTATGTCCCAGTCTGTGTATACATTCAAACATCGGCTTGACATACATATGTTACAGCACCACGAAGACTATGTGACTACTTAACCTTAACAATATCAGTGTACCACGTAAACCTGCCTGCATTCACTTGACTGTTACTTCTTTAATTTGCTTCTAATTCTTGCTACTTTTATGTAACAAATAGGGGTTCAAAGGCGTAAGCCTATTTTCCTCAAATACACTGAACTGAACTGAACTGAACAAAGACATTAGGGTTTCATTGAAATTAGCACTTTCAGTTCGTCGATTGTTGAAAGAAGACTTTGAACTGATACGAATACTAAACACTGGTATAACTAAAATATCGATTTGGACTGAGTAACTCCGTTTTTCTGACGGCTGTCCATTGTGTGAGATTTAATGCAAAAGCCGGTTGGCACTGATCGAGACGAATTGGTATCCATCACGCCTAAGCTAGTAAGAATAAAGGCTTTCTCTAGAGAAATGACCTCTGGACATGTATGCTTTTCCCGCTCAATATTCGAAGACTACTCTCTCCCAGTTTGGATCTCCTGAGGAGTGCTGCTCGAGCAATCTCCATTTCTCGTGCTCCGCGGTAAAAATATCTGGCTGAAAAACCATTGGGTGAGAGATTTGGAGGATCAGTTTCATGCTCAGCAATAGCTGGGATTCTTCCTGATTCTGAAGGACTATCTTCAGTAGACTTGGCTGGCCTGGCTCATCATTCGACTATCTTATTTAACGCATCCGGAAGGCCTAAAGAACTGTGAATTTTTGGTCCACCGTTAAAAGGGATTTTAGGTATTGTTTGAATAGTTCAATGCCTTGATGTATCCTTATCTTTGGGGCGTCAGACGTGTATTCGGGCATGCCTTTGATGACTTGGCATTTGCTGCGATCCCCTTCCGGGCCTTGTTTTTTATCTTATATGTAGAGATTATAATATGTTCATTCTGGTGGTCGTCCTTTTTAACTTTCGGGAGGCTTGTTGTTAAAGATTTAATGCCAGATTCAGTGCTTGATGAGGCTTCGTGGCCAGTGTTGACCGTGGACAGCACGGTTTGTGCTTAGCATATGCTTCGGCTTAGCCCGCTTGCACTGTTGCTCTGACTTAAATCTGTATTTTTTGAATTCCTTGAGACGTTTCTTCGTTTTCTGATATCCCTGCCGGTCACTCTCTTTCCATACTGCAGACTTTTTAACGAAGACGCCGAGCTCTGTAGATGCAGTACCCTCTTCTTCATTCGTTTTTATGGCCGAGGAAGCTGCGTATGCGTATGTGCGTCGGTCTCCCTCGTGTTCCATGCTCAGAGACTGCTTATTTTCGGGTAAAATATCACAAATTTTTCTTCATCTTCTCTATCTCCATCTTCAGCACTTGCATATCCTTTTCCATCGCCAAAAGTTTTGAAGAAATTTAAAGCACGTCGTACACGCTTCGTCCTCGTAAAAGATATTCAACAAACTTAGTAAACTTTTGACCCTTTTGGCGGGAGGTGATTTTAATGCAGCATGTCCGGAAGTGTAGTCATTCGTATTAC
Source organism: Schistocephalus solidus (assembly GCA_017591395.1). Classification (NCBI taxonomy): domain Eukaryota; kingdom Metazoa; phylum Platyhelminthes; class Cestoda; order Diphyllobothriidea; family Diphyllobothriidae; genus Schistocephalus; species Schistocephalus solidus. The sequence continues at coordinate 101,068 of WEDG01000962.1, read as the reverse complement.
TAGTGTTTATTCGATCATTTAAATTTAAATCATCAACATTGGCTTGCGGTGATAGTGCAGCAGTATGATCGCAACGTGCTACAGACTGCTGCCTTGGTTCGAATAACGGCAGTGCCACACGTTTTGCATACTTCTCTAATACCATATTTTCGACTTCCATGATAGATTAAAAAAATGATAAAGGTCGGGTTAGTTATTGGGCGTAGATTGAAGTGAGATAAACTTTATGAATAAATATCAAAGTGACTCAACCTTTCGTAGATCGGAAGAATCAATTCAATCCAATTCAATTTATTGAAGGAAATAGGCATGGACCTTTGAATACCCTATTTTTTACGCGAAATTAAGTGTGGTGTACAGAGAAACCATGTGGGTTGCAACAGTTCAAATATGATCATAAAATTATGACAAGCGGTGCGTAAGTCTCGAGGGTTAAGTTAAATTCCGCATCGCTCCGGCTCACTTTGGAGCATAAAACTGTCAAGGTTCCGTTTAAAGCTTCTCAGTGATGGTTACATCACAACGTCTACAGGGTGGAAAATACATGGTTTGACCACTATGACAGCAAAGGAGAGCTTGCGCTCATCCAGTCTCACCTGATGGACGCGCAGTTTCAATGGGTGACCTCGGAGATGGGCATTGGAAACAAATTCAAAGACGTTCGAAAATTCCAGGCAGCAATTTACTCCCTTCACTGTGCGGAATGTTTGCAGGGAATCCCCGCACATTTGCCTTTTACTCAAAGGGAACATATTTAGTTTCTTTAGAGCTCTGACAGAGAAACAAAACGTTCATTGGCGAGTTCTTTCAGAAGTTAAGGTGGAGGCTCATCCGGTCCTGGAGAATTCAAATCTTTTGGTAACTGTAGTTCCCTTTGGATCAGACTTCCTGAGATTAGTATGTGGCTAATGCTTATAGTAAGGATATGGCAAGGAGCTTTGACTCCTAACTATTTTGGTAGCTCTCCTTTGTACTCTTTCGAGGCAGTTCTGATCTTGAACTGTCCAGGGTCTCCAGGCATGTACAGCATATTCCAAATTCGGCCTAATGAATGTTCCAAAACGTTTTCGAAGAGATCTTCCTCGAAATCCAAAACGGCTTGTCTGATAGCATGCAGCACAGCCGTTGCGCTGTTCACCACTTTCGAGCAGTGAGAGGATGGGTTTAAGGTGGTGGTCATCAGCATACCAAGGCCCATTTGAGTTTCCACGTCTTGTAAGGCTTCACTGTTGAGAAAGTAGATTTTACTGTTGGCAGATCTGGATGGGATGCCTAAGCGAAATGTTGTACACTTATCGAAGTTGAACCGCAAAAACCAATGATTCCACCGCTCCTCCAACCGAGTCACCTTGATCTGTAGTTTATCTTCGTCAGCAGGACTTTGAATTACATTCCATATTTTAATGTCATCGCAAAAATTGCTGCTTCACAGTCCAGATCCCTGACACAATCGCCCACGTATATTAGGAACAGTACTGGCCCTAGCACAGAACCCTGAGGAACCTCACTCTCGACCACGGCAGTACTGGACCACTCTTGGCTGATGCACACAACCTGGCACCGACCCACAAGGACATTTTTGGTCTATTTAAAGAGCTTACATCTGATTCCAATTCTTTCTAGCTTGTACAATAGGCTCTGGTGCGGCACAGTGTCGAAGGCTTATTGAAATTCAATGAAGGTGACGTGAAACAAGTGTCTATCTTCAAGGGCTTGGTTTAGCTCTGGGGGGACTGCAGAAAATTTGTCGTGCATAATTTTCCTTTTCTGAACCCGTGTTGGCGGTTTGGTAACAAATTATGAGTCTCTAGGAATTTCATCAAATCGCTATTGATGATTCTTTCCATTTCAAGCTTATGTGCTTGTAATTTGTCACTGACGCCCGGCTACCGCTTTTGTATAAGCGATTTATATGTGCTATCGTCCAATCGAAAGGAAGTGTTCTGGAGTCAAATGACTTTTGAAAGAGCACAGATAGAGGTGCGGAAAGTTCATTGACGAGTTCTTTCAGAAATTTGGGTGGAGGCTCATCCGGTCCTGGAGATATCGAATCTTTTAATTTCTTTAATTCCCTTCGGATCAGACTTTCTGAGAATATTATGTGGGTAATGCTTGCAGTCAGCAGAAACTCCACTGAGGGACGAAGGATCTTAGCGTCATTTGTGTAGACTGAGCGGTAGAACTGTGAAAAGTATCGGCTTTGTCCCTGTTTTCAGCAATTTCAACGGCCACGGAAATCTTTATCATCGGAATTTTATGCTCATTCCTTGTATATCTGTGAAGGTAACTGTAGACTTAATTTGGATTCTGCCTTGCCTTTTGCAGTAAAGTCTTCTTCAATTCTTGTCACGTTTTAATGATAAGTCTTCTCAGTTTGTTTCTCTGTGTTTCATACTCGTTAAAATATGTGACCTGATTAGACTCCTAGTATGTTCTCCTCAATTTGTGCTTCCTGTTAAGTTCACTTTTGAGGTTTCTGTCTAACCACCCAGAACGCTTGCTCTGATTGACACCCGTTAGCGGGAAGTGGTATTCCATGAGGTGCAGAAGCGCATTCTGGAACCACTCCCAATCTTCGTTCACAGTGCTCGAAAACATTGAGGTCCAGTTGAGGTCGGTTAAATCTGCTTGCATCTCATTGAACATTTTCTCACCAAACCTTACGCAGTTTTTCTTCGATAGCAAGCAAAACGGAGAATAAGAAGTAGTCTCACATACGCACCACATGATCACTTCGACGAGCGGAGTCATGAAAATAATCTTTTTAATGCTGCCTGATAGCATTAGGAGTTTCTTACCGTTGAAATTTTATTGTTCCTAGTCAATTTTCTCCTCTTTTAGCGATCAGTTCAACTAAGTCTAATTAGTCGGCAGACCCCACACCGGAATCGACTGCGCTCGCATCTGATTGGAAGTGTCTATGTCTTCGAATCGACTGCAGACGTTTCTACCTCTGTCGAATGAATACTCTCGAACGTCCATAACAAACTATTATTGACCCTTATAATTCCTATCCAGATACATTTATCCCCATTCTGTATGGCTGGTTCATTTTCAAATTCTGCTATTTCTAAACTTTCGAAAGCAGGTTCTTTAATTAAAAAAAACTCCTCATTTCGAACACTACTATTTAAACATAGAACCAAAAAAGCTAAAGTGGTTATGGAAAAGAGGATTTTGTTTTAAGGTATTTTCCTGTGTTCTAAGGATTCGACGACACCCAAGACGAGCCCAATTAATAAAACTTTTTAACCTAAATAGCAAACGAGAAGCCTATTTCTACATAAGCAATACCAAAAGTTATCTCAGAGGTCAGCCCTCTAGCTAACGCAAGCCCATGGCCCTACGGATGCTCAGGAATTTTGATTCCACTTGAATCTTCACCCGTTCACCTTGTTCCTCCTTCGAGTGAAATCATGTCAACGTCACTTCTTTTCCCTCCCGAGCAAACCTTGCCTGCTATATCTGTCAAATCTACTAAACCTAAGAAAACTCCCAGTAAATCTGAGTCATTCGCTTAGCCAGGCGTCAAAATCAGTAATGTCACTACCGATGGGAAACTTGCTTACACCTCAGCGTTTAAAATAAATGCGAATGCTCACGTAAGCATTTTTCCTAACCCACAATTGTCAAAAATCCCCAAATAATTCAGTCTTCTTATTATGTAATCAGTTTTTGAAATAATTTATTCCTTTTTTAAATGCACGCTTTCCGCCAATTTATACTAAATTTCCTCAAAATCACAATTTTATTCCACCCCATATCTTTCCCACGCCACAATATAGCCTTTTTTCCATGGTGTTCATCCAAATATGTCGTTGTACAATAATCTCATTTCTTTTAAAAGAAGAATTTCGATAAATTGTAGATAAATTGTTTCACACCCCTTGTTTCTTCTCTCCAGTTTTCTTTTCCGCCACCAAATCTTCTTTTTTATATATACTGATTAGCGTAACATGCAGCTTAGGAATACGCTCCGTTAAGTTTCACTGAATGTGAGATTAGTTGTAAATATGATGATAGAGCTTAGAACAGAAGCTTTTGAGCTTGATCCTGATGTGTCGGGCATCACTGAATCCTGGGCCCACTCTTTTATTACCGATCCGACGCTCGCTATAGATAATTTTCATTTGTTCCGACAAGACTGCGGTAAAAAACGTGGTGGTGGTTGCCTTCTTTATATATAGTCATCCTTTGTACATTTTTATTTTTCAGCTGAGCATTTAGTCCTTTTCTGGAAATGTTTGCTTTGTTTCAGTCATCCTCCCACTCAATAAAAAAACGGTATTTTGTCTAGTATTGTTCTCTTTTAAGAGCTTCCTTAAATCTGCTAGCTCATTTTCCAATTTTTGGACTTTCAGTGAAATATGCGAGCATTCAATACAAAGTTCGTCCTCCAAGCCAACGAATTTTGCAGCCTTTACGCTTTTTGCGTGCTTTTCTGGACCACGGTTGTAAGTATAAACTGATTGAGGACCAGTCATAGTGGCCGGAGCCGGCCCAATAGGCCTTCCTTCAAAGGAAGTGCTATTACTGGTTATGCTGCTAGTAAACAATTGCTTTGAATCTATGAGTGTCAATGGCACTGCGTAAGCGTATGCTATATTTTAAACGTATAACGAACAATTCCAACTGGGTTTGGAGTATTGCGAGCATTTAAAGTAATATGAGCAAAAAAAGCGCCTACTTGTTCAAAACCACTTCAAAAAAACATAAATGGTATGAAGAATATTCAGGAACGACTAAGCCATTTGTAGATGTCGAAGTTCCTGGATAATTCCATATCTTCAAGAAGTTGTATACTTTTGGTTCACTTGTGGAGAGTGGATTTGAAGAAAGAACGAATGGGTTTGTTTAAAAGAGGAGAGGCGGGTTAGTCAATTTTTTGCTATAACTTGGCGTATGCGCGTGTCTCGTCTTTGTGTTTTCACCCTTTTAGTGCAATTCTTCGAGGATAAATAGTCCCCTTCCCCGGTGGCAGCATCCAGCTCCAACACTCCCGAGGACCAGGAAAATTGGTGATCTGCGTATTCCCACTGGACACTGCAGACCTTTCCCCTCCATAGGGACAGAACCACGCTCCACCTTTCTGATATTCTTCTGTTGGCAAGTCATTCCGCTGTACCCATATCCTTAGTTTTCATTCTGAGTGAATCTATAGTTAGTTATAAATTATCGTATCGCTGTTCTTATCCGATCACAGCTATTAGTTGACCTATTGGACACTAAAAATAGTTTCAGTAACAAATATTGACATGCATGCATAAACGTCCTATGATCAAACATTTAAGTTTTACTTTTCTTATCATAGCCATGAGCTCACCTTTCTAATGCTAAAAATAATTTCATCAATAAATACCAACATGCCTTCACTCATCCCATTATTGTCGGTTGTATACAGACATAATCTATTTTATGCTCTTCCTATCCACGACTGGACTCAGCGGACGCCAAAAATTAATTCAGCAATCATCCCGACAGAAGCGATTACTTGACAAAATTACCAACATTTTGATGGTGTATATCCTCAATAAGCTTGCAGATATTAATCGTTCATAAATTATTTTCGGATGAAGATCAATCAATAACCAATTTCTTATTATCAAAAAATATAAAACTTGCTGCTAGCATTGAAATTTCTTACCATTTAATGGTTCATTCCCTAGCCTGTTTCTACCTTTATGGGAGATCAGTTCAACTAAGCCTAACTAATCGCCAAACCACACACCAGAACGATGCATTAGAATCGTTAAGCACTTAATCAGGCACAAACGTATAGATAGAAGGAGAGAATAAGTTTATAATGTTACGGATCAATGTGTAACAGTAACAAATGGTAGACAACAAAAGAGACGAATAAAGATACAAGCGAATACTGGGGACCTGTACGCTCGATCTGTTTGGAGTGGGAGGTTGTCACAAATGATCAGTTTAATAACGGTGGGGAGTGCAGCGCTGTTGGCAACTGTTGGTGAGGGTCGTGGAGATGCTTAAGGTCAAGGACTTGCGAGACGGTACGATAGCGGTTAATTGGAGGAGATGTCAATGCTAGAGAGAGAAGGAACACCAGCCGTCTTCACAGACGAACGATTACACCATTCCGATTTGATGGCACCCAAGCAGTGCCAAATCAATAAACTTATTTTATTTTATCCGGCATCCGCGCGAAGTGTTCCCTAAAATTCAAACAATCCTGCGGTTCTGCGGTCCATTACAAATTACAAAGTGATGCCGTTTTTTGAGGAATTTCGGCACGACAAAAATTCGAAATGAAAAATTTCAGGTGTGTCGACAGCAAGCACGTATGTGCAGTTGCAGCTGTATTGTCAGGACCAGTATGAGCGAAGTGGTAACGATGTTCATATTTTCCAAGCCAAAGAACAAATAATAAACACACTTCCTGTATACAAGATCAAGGTCAAGGCAAGCAGCTCATTTTTGAAATCTAAGTGAAAATTCTTATTTTATTTGTATTTCCTCATCCCCAGCTTAAACTATTAAGGGATTTGTGGGTAAAAATTTACGTATTCAACACTCAATCACATGCTTATAGCTGTGGTACTCGTCCTCTCCAAGATTTTCACCCGACATAGCCTCATTATTAGTCAGGTGGATCTGGTATACTAGGAAGTTTTCTCAAGCACGTATAAAGGTCCTTGATTAAAATTATGGAAAAAAATTTGATTTCCAACAAAAACATTTCCTCAGTAACCTCTGTTATAGTTGACGTACCAACTGGCAGGAAATCTTTTCTGCAGAGTTAACCCTGCTTTTTTCAAATTTGGTATGGTTTAAATTTGAAGATAAGTGAATTCTCGAATTATAAACCGATTTCTTCGTTTTCTGTTGAAAATATTAGCTTAATTATTGACAATTTATTGTATTTCTACCTCATTATCAGCTGCACACGCTTGCAGTTATTGCAATTGCAAAAGGGAGAAATATACAGTTTTTAAACTTTTTCACCCTCATTAAAGTTCTCGCAGATTTACGTCAAAAGGACAGAATATAAAGGTTAATTCTAGAAATAATGTTGAAATTTTGTAAGTTAACCTTATTTCCAGCGAATAATTATTTGCAGTAACTGGTATACCAGTTGATATGATTTTTCATCCTGCATAGCCTCTTCGCTAATACTTTTTTCAGTTAAAACTCGTAACCTAGCAGATATTTGCTTGCAGTGCCTTGCTTAAGACACATATTTCAAATATTACATCTTTTATTCCGCAAAACGTCACTAGTGACAATTTTCCTTTCGTATTATCGATTTGAAAAATACTTATATTTTAAAATCAATATGAAACCCTAGTCAGGGCTTAGACGCAAACATCCTCTTTGCGTAAAACTTCCACTAGAGCAACCCACCTTAAGCATGAAGAAATTAGACATTGACGCCCTGGAAAACTTTAATACCTTTATGTCTAAATATGGTTCTTTATTCACGATCCCTGGTACCATTTTTGAGGGAAAGTTGTCTTCACTCACTTCTCAACAATGCGTGAAACTAGAGCCTTTTATAAACATGGTCAGTACCGAGTCAATTGACCGACATAAGTGAAGTTTCAATTTTCTTTTAAAAAACGACCCCAAGAGTAAAATCCCTCTGGACGTTGCATTTCATTTCCTTTACTCATGCGGCTTTAACTTTAAAGTCGCTGAAGTTAAAAGGTTGTCTCCCCGTAGCGAAAACCCACCAGTTCTGGTCAAAAATTTTTCAGCGATTGAAGTTGACCTTATTTTCTCTAAGCATGAGCACTCAGCTCAATATTTGAAAAAATCAAGTTGTTTATCTGTAGGGATAAAACCCCAATGGAACGTCGGGTTTCACCCTCATTAGCAAACAATTAGCCTTCGTCTACACCTTCAATATCAAAAGTTATCTCAGAGGTTTGTCTTGTAGCTAATGCAAGCCCACGGCCCACCGGATCGACAGGAATTTCGATTCCAACTGAATTTTCACCCGATAACCTTGTTCCTGGTTTGAGTGAAAGTGTGTCAAGGCCTCTTCTTTCTCATCCCAAGCAAACCATGCCTGCTATAGCTGCCAAATCTACTAAACCTAAGAAAACTCCTAGTAAATCTGAATCTATGGCTAATCCAGGCATGAAAATCAGTAATGTCATTACCGATGGGAAACCTGCTAACCCCTCAGCATCTACAAAAGCTGAGAACGCTAACGTTAGCATCTTTTCCAACCCAAAATGTGTCCGAAATCCCCAAATAATTAACGCTTCTAATTATTTTTACCAGTTTTTCGAAATCATTTATTCCTTTTTCAAATGCACGTTTTTCGCGAATTTATGCTAACTTCCCTCAAAACCTCATTTCTATGCCACCCACTATATTTCAAACGCCACAATATAGCCTTCCTTTCCAAGGTTTTCATCCAAATATGCCGTTGTACAATAATGTCAGTTCTCTTAACAGTAACATTTCGACAAATTGTAGACCAGAGCAATTTTGTTTCCCACCTTTCGTTTCTTCTTTCCAGTTTTCTTCTCCGCCACCAAATTATCCTTTTTTATAAATACTGATGAGCGTAACCTGCCGCTCAGGAATACGCTCAGCTTAGTTTCACTCAATGCGAGGTCAGTTGTAAATAAGATGGCTGAGCTTAGAACAGTCGCCTTTGAGCTTGATCCAGATGTGCTCACTCTCTTATTTCTGACTCGACGCTTGCTATAGATAATTTCAATTTGTACCGACAAGACTGCGTTGAAAAACGTGGCGGTGGTTGCCTCCTTTATATTAAATCATCCTTTGTACATTTCCCTTTTCAGCTGAGCATTTCGTCTTTTCTGGAAATGTATGCTTTGCTTCAGTCATCTTCCCTCACAATAAAAATGCGTTAATTGGCTGTGTCTACAATCCTCCGTGTTATTCTGGCAATGAAAGCGTGCTCTGTGAACTATTTGAAAAAGTTGCAGACACTCAATTTGATGTCAAAATAATCGTAGGATATTTCAATCTCCCAGACATTGACTGGTAGGCAAATTCCTCTCCGCCTTAACATCAGAAATTGGTCGATACTATTAACTTTTCAAACGTGTCCCAACTCGTCAGATCAGTTACTAGAAATGACAACATTTAAGATTTAATTTTTACAAATGATGTCCACCCTCTCTTTATGAATTTTCATCATGATCTTTTGACAAGTGAACACGCAATAATTCACTGTTGTTTTCCAGTCCCCCTTCTTACGAAGCCTGAGGTTAAATGCAATAACCTCGACTTTGCTAACATAAACCATGAAACAGTAAATAATTTCGTAAGCACTCTAGATTGGCATAGCATATTCGCAATCAACGATCCAAACTTTTTCCGTGAGCTATTGCAGAGCCTCGCAGAACAAATCCAGGCTTTAATCCCGTTTATCATATTTAATTCAAATACAGCTTCTTCTACTGTTCCGCATTTTCTCCAGAACAGACTTAAAAAATTACGAAAACAACTTAAAGATTCATCTAAAAGCTCTTTGTCAGTTCATTTAAGGATTGCACAAATATGGGAATAAGCATCGAGAATAAGGCTCGCGCGAGATAAGCGTAGGGAGTCTTGGGCACTAAGTGATGCCAATTCATCCAAGTATGTTGCTCAAATCTTTCATGTTCGCTCATCGGCTAAGCGTCTGAATGTAACTCCGCCCTTACTCGACTGTAACAGAAAATTTGTTACAGATGATTTGGGCAAAGCAGAGTTGTTAAATTCGTTTTTTGCCAACCACTTTACCACTGAAACTAGCCCCACTCCCACAATTCCTCTGCTTTCAAATTCGCTTCTAACAACTATTAATTTCTCGCCTTCATGTATTCAAAAAGAAATAGCTCACCTAAAAATTCACATTCAGTTGGAACTGATAACATTCCAAACTCACTTATTAAACAGTTAAGAGATTTTCCACCTTTACTAAGCAAGTTATTCTCAGTATTTCTCGAAAATGGTTTCTTCCCCGATTACTGGAAAACTTCTATTATAATACCAGTTTTTAAATCTGGTTCCCCTTCGGACATTCATAACTATCGCGGTGTTCATAAAACTTCCTCTCTTGCTAAACTGTTCGAAAAACTAATTGCAAAAAAAATCACGGATTTTTGCATAAGCAATCAAAGTATCAACTTTTCCCAACACGGCTTTTTACCGGACCGCTCTTGTGAAACCTGCCACATGTCTCTTCTAAATCTACTAACCTCTCTTCGTAATGATCATCTCTCTATGGTAGTTATCTATTTTGATCTTAGTAAGGCATTCGATAAAGTGCCTCATAAACGACTTCTAGCTAAACTAGAAGCTATAGGATTTCGTAGTCCCCTTGCTGACTTTATTAGATCATACCTAAATGATCGAAAGCAAAAGGTTTTAGTAGGGTCCTCATACTCAAGTGCTACCCCAATTGTTAATAAATAGGTTTATTGATTTTGCACTGCTTGGGTGCCGTCAAATCCTTAGAATACAGGAAAAAACCCTTAAACAAACTCCTCTTTTCATTAACCACTTTTGCTTTGGTTTGTTTGTTTGCTTAAAAAGCAGTGTTCGAAATAAAGAGTTTGTTTTAAGTAAAAAACCTGTTTTCCAAAGTTCAGAAATGGCAAAATTTGAAGTAAAAACAGTTTTACAGAATGGAGATGAATGTATCAGGTAAGAATGGTTAGAGTCAAGACTAGTCTGTTATTGACGTTAGAGAGTATTCATTTGACAGAGGTAGAAACGTCTGCGGTCGATTCGAAGGGATAAGTACTTCCAATCAGATGCGAGCGCAGTCGATTCCGGTGTGGGGTCTGCCGACTAATTAGACTTAGTTGACTGATTGCTAAGAAAGATGAAAAAGATTAGGAGCAGGAAGAGTTCAACGGTAAGAAACTTTCAATGCAGTCCTACAGTCTTCATATTTGTATTATATAACATAGTGTTGAATTATGTTTGATCTAGCTGTATGAAACAGCTAGTACCATTCGTTTCATAAAGCTATATCAAAACCTAGGCGTGCGGCTCGTTGCGCATTCGAATTACGTAGAGCATTAATGATGTTAAAACCGGAATAAATATACTACTAATAGACTGAGATAAAAATATCATAAGTTTGGCAGGTAAGTTTTTAAGCAAATTGTTTAACAATCATAAAATTATATATAAAAATAAAGACGCTATCCAAAAACATTAAAAAATATAAAATTATCATAATTTTTTTAATAAATATTAAAAATTGAAAAAAGCTGCTTTTTAGATAATGGGTATATAAATGATTAAATTGAGAGCCTTTGCGCATAGTCAGAGGATAGGTATTTATGAGTCTTGTAGGTCACTCACCACCAGCTATAGCTTGCCCATAACCACATGGTGTACTACATAACCAGATGATTAAATTTTTGATCTTTATGTGCATTGCAGGTCGTCAAATAGCTACTCGTGGAGCTCATCGGGGGACTCAGAATTGAAGTAGCTTTCGACGATAGTAACCGTCACGTTGTAAAACGCGTGATTCTCGAAGTTGGCGTTATTAAAGCCCTTTCGGCCCTTGGTAGGGCATTCCATATTGTCGCGTATCTTATGGAATAGAAGTTGGATCGTTGGACCTTTTTGAATTTAGGAATTTTTATAATATTTTCATAAGTTCTAGTGTCTCGGGGGCCGTTTTGATTTGTTAGTATATTCATTCTGAGAATATCTTGGTCGTGTGTGATTTTGAATAGAAAAGTGAGACCATTTTTGAGTCTTCTGATCCAGACGGGTTGAAGACCATATTTATTGTAAAGTTCCATTTATGAACCTTGAATGCCATCACATTTGGATAAGGAGCTGGTAAAGCATCTTTGAATGGCTTCTATTTTCTTTCGGCCATTTGATGGCATTATGCCAAAGAAAATTGAGCAGTTATCCAGGAGAGGTAAAACGTACATTTTATATAGTCGTGTCTTTAGGGCAGGTGAGGAGATATTTTTACAAATGAATCCACATAGTCTAGTGGCTTTTGGTGATATTTGTTTAACGTGGGGAGATAAATCAAAGCATTTGTACAGCTAAGACCTAAGTCTTTTATTGATGTTGTCTCGGTTATTTCCTGATTATTGAAAATTATGGGTGGAAGTTTTTGTGGACCAAAAATCAGTAGATGACATTTACTTGGAGAGAATGACATTTGCCATAGAGTACTCCATTCGCTTAATTTTTTAAGATCATTTTCAATCGTTCTATGCATACTGGCTACTGTATGCTTGTTATATGCATATGCAAGTTTTAAGTCGTCCGCATATAAAATGTTTTAGCTGACGTTGATATAGAGGATAAGTCGTGAATGTATATAAGAAATAGGAGGGGACCTAGGATAGTCCCCTGAAGTACTCCACTACTAATAGGAGATGGTTCTGAGACCAAGATTCGAATTTGTACTACCTGATATCGGTTTTGAAGGTAAGATTTTAGAAAGTCGAGAAGAGGAGACCCAATCCCATGACTTATTAACTTCACTAGAAGCCTTTGATGGGGGACTTTATCGAACGCTTTTTTTAGGTCAAAGTATATCGTAGCTACCATGTTTCCGTCATCTCTGTTACTTGAAACGAATTCAAGGAAGGTGAGATGGCAGGACTGACATGACTTTTTAGGTAAGAAAGCGTGTTGAGAGGAAGGTATGAGGTAAGCGTTCGTTAGATAATTTAGCATTTGGTTCGAAATTATTTTTTCACGGATTTTTGCTATAACCGCTGTTTGGTGTCCTTCAAGGTACCGTATTAGGTCCTTTGTTGTTCTTACTGTATAAATATGATATTGCATCGATAGTTCAACATTCTCAATCTTTTATTTATGCTGATGACCTCAAATGCGTGTATTCCTTCTCTAAGTCTACGACCGAACGGTGCCTAGAACAAATTCATTCAGACTTAGACGCTATTTCGGCCTGGAGCTCCACATGTCTAATGGAGTTCTCACCTACTAAGTGTCGCTACATGAGTTTTGGGCCTGTAAGGCTGCCGCAACCTCTTATCTTTGAAGGTTGCCCTATGATTGAATGTTCATCCATCAAGGACTTGGGCTTAAGCTACACCAATAAATTAGATCTTTCGCCTCATGCCGATAGAATTACGACCAAAGCTGCTCAGATTTGCGGCTTTATTTGTTATAATTTCTACTTTCCTTAAAATAAATTAAGAATTTATCGTATGTTTGTACTTCTTATTCTTGAATTTCATTGTCCTTTCTTTGGCTTAATGAACGAATCTAGCCGTTCAAAAATTGAAAATGTCCAAAGACCTTTCACAAAATAACTACTGTTACCGACTCTATCAAATACTTCTTCTCAACCAGATGCTAGCTGACAAAGCTAAAGTTTATTTGGGTCCAGAGACTGGAAGCAGGCTTTTGTCTCCTTTCCGACTAAATAACAGTTAAACTCTCCCCAAGCTTTCTGTCATTACCCCCATTATTCTTTCTTATAACCTAAGAAATTCTGCACTAATTATACCTCCACCGGCATCTTCCACGTGTAAACGCTCTCTCTTCTTTGCTTCTAGGTATAGTTTTCTTTGGAATAACTTGCCAATTGAAATATGGTCGTTAACTTGTCTATCTGCATTCAAGCGAAGAATGCACATTTATCTTAACACTGATTCTATTAACCTTTTATTTTCCTCATCTTTTCCCAGTAGCTTTCCCATGACTCGGAGAAAAGGACCATCGGGAATTTAAGTGACCCTCTTGAAACTATATTTTCGCTACCTCGAGTCGCCCATGAACTATGATGTCTCCTTATATCACCAGTCATCCAAACGATGACGTCATTCGGACGTACACATTCGGTGGTCCACAGTCTAAAATGATATCGTTTCTTTGGATACTAACCATCATCAGAATTCAATTCTGGATCCTAAGATGCTGAGGACTTACATTCATTGGCGCATTTCATTCTGAAATGCTACTAAAGTATTACTCTACTCTACCACCTGACCATTTTTTCCTATGCAGTTTTTTCTCCTACCTTCTATTCAAAAATGAAGGCCTATTAAACTCTGCCTCCATTTTTATGGAATGAGTTTTTTTCACTGTCTTTTTTTCCAGTTCACTATTAATTTTAAAACATCGCTAACTGTTGACATAGCAGGACAAGTTATGTATTTGTACATTTATCTGCACACATTGTCATAACTTTATTTCGTTACTAATTTTTGCTTAGACAGTGCCTTGCCGGTGCTAACCAAATATAAATTCTGAATTCTAAATTCCAAATTTTTATTTTTTTAGTGATATTCTTTATCCATACCATTTTCCATTCTCTTATTTTGTTTACGAAATATCTTATTATTCGAAAATAAGTGTACACTACTATATAAAACAAATTTTTACGACTAAAATAATGCCATAAGCATGCGGTTTTGAAAAATAATTTTGTGAAAACCGACCTAGCCTGTTTGGAATATCATTTGTCATTCGCCTTTTGAGTTTTACTAGTTTTCGCATACTGCTTCCTCACTAGCATTCTGTCTGTAAACTGGCAATAAATAAATAATTAATTAATTAGTATTTTGTGCATCCTAACGTCCTCAAACGAAAAATTAAATTATCGCTGAAATTTGATCACAAGATCCGCTTTATTGTTGCAGAATATCATTTGCTTGATATTTCCAAAGTTTAAACAAATTACAGCCTCCTCCAAGCAAAAATGAGAACGAAAATCTCAGCTCGTCACAAGCTATCAGCCATTGAACCAAAGTGTTGCTTCGTTGCATCTAGTTGTGTTGCAATAATAATTTCATCACAGAGAGTTGGACAAAACAGACTTGTTAACTTCCTTCTTAGCCAAATATGTTACCCTTGAAACCAATCCCATCCATTTTATTCCTCTGACATCTAATGATTTGCTCACTAAGATTGATTTTGTTCCTACAAATATTCAGAAACATATAAGCCAACCTTATCAATCACACTCAGTTGGAACCGACAACATCACAAATTCCCTTGTTAAATAGCAAAGTGATTTTCCCCCTTTGCTGAGCAAAGTGTTCACAGTTTTTCCTGAGAATGGTTTCGATCCTGATTACTGGAAAACCTCTATTATTATTCCAGTATTTAAATCTGGCATATGCTCGGATTTTCACAATTATGGTAGTGTTCATTAAACACCTTCTCTTGCTTTGCTCTTTAAAATAATCATTGCCCTATAAATTAGCGAATTTTGCATAACCAATCAAATACGCACTTGTGAACTAGGTCACATGTCTTTTCTAAATTTATTAACATCCCTTCGTAAAGATCATCTATCTGCGACCGATATCTTTTTTGATCTTAGCAAGGCCTTTTGATAACGTGCCTCATCGGCAACTCATATCTAAGGTGGACGCTTTAGGAAGTCGTAGCCCTTGACTAATTTTATTACGTTGTATCTAACCAATCGGAAACAAATGGTCTTAGTGGGGTCCTTATTTTCAGCTGAGACCCTTATTGTAAGGGGAGTCCTTCAAGGCACCGTGTTTGGTCGTTTTTTGGTTTTGCTTAACATTAATGATATTTCATCTTGCGGTAAACACTCAGTCTTTTATTTATGCGGACGATCTTTTATACGTATATTCATTCTCTTTATCTATGACCCAACGATGCTTAGAAGAAATCCATGCAGACTCGCACGCTCTTTCCGCAAGGAGCTCAACGCAAAAAATTGAATCCTCACCTTCTTAATGTCTTTACATGTGCTTTAAGCTTGATGTACTACCATAACCAGTTATATTTCAAGGAACCCCTAAGCTGTTAATACAAACCTCTGATGTACTGAATACCTTCAGCAAATATCATTGCAACTTCCAACGGCAACCCGTTCATTTGAAACTTGCAATTAAAACGACATGTCTAAGGTCAAGGAAACACACATGCCCATGCTATGAGAACAAAACTGGTGGATTTTAAAATATTGCAGTTCGTTACTTTGGGTTGTCTTAATCAAACCGGAAAAGGGCGGAAACACAATACTTTGGTCCCAATTAAAAAGCTATTGATTTTGCTACTTAAAAGCTTACAGTAGGTTATCTAGTAAAGCTGAAGTTTCACTGGTGGAAGCACAATAGGCGGGTCCCAATTAGAAGGCTATTGTTTTTGCTACCTCAAAGCTTACCATAGGTTATCTTGAAAAGCTAAAGTTCACCGGGCTGACCGTGAAACAATGGGGAAAAATTATTTACAGAGCTTTTTAGTGGGGACAATGGGGACAATTATTTATAGAGCTTTCATTTTATTGGACGCCTACCGTTTTTGTTGATTTTTGCGCGGGTTATTTTTCACCTCATTTTAACTGTATGTTTATATATAAATTTCAGTTTTTACCGTGTTTTGTGCTTTTTTTGTTATTCTTTTGCCCCACAAATAAAACCCCTATTACCAGGGTTCCTGTAAGACAGGCTTTCGGGTTAAATCATTTAATCTGGGACCCGCCCATTGTGTTCCTACCAGCAGAGTTGACCAACCTCGACTGGACCTCAATGTTCTCAGACACTGTGAACCATTTTACAGTTCTTCTGCTCGCTCCACAAAAAGACGCAAAGGTTCATTCGTCTCTCCGCAAAGGACCTGCCGACTCTACGCATTAGCCGAATACTTTTTTAGATGTTCTGTTCCGAAACGAATTAAAGGAGATAAAAAACCGAAATCACCAAGGTCGGGTGAGCTTCTGCCCAAGCTCCTCAAAGAAATGACTGATTAACTTGCCGTGCCTCGGTCAGCACTCTTTCAAAGTTTATACGACACTGGAACACTTCTTATCGATTGGAAGCTGATGAATATTACTCTCCTTTAAAAAAGCGTCAGCTGGGCTATGGTGATAAATCACAGGCCCTTAAGGTCAAAATGCCTCCTCGGCAAACTTATGGAAATAATCACTAAGGCAAATTTGTACACAAAACTTAACCTGTTATCTAACTGTCCAAACGCTTTCTGAATATAAAGGCCCTACACGAAAACGTTGCTGCCATCTCTGCAGAGCTAAGCCCAGAACACGCGGTTTACATCAACTTTGCCGAATTTTTGAAAGGCCTTAAACATTTTTGCCGGACCAGAGCCTGTTAAACAAGCTTCTAAGGATAGGAAAAGAGGTAACCTCACATAGATGGAAACCTTCCTCGTGGGTCAGTGCTAGGCTGCGTGCATCGGCCTATAGAGGCAAGGTTCTGATGCGGTCAAGAATGTGGTTCCTCGGGTTCAATTCAATTCATTTCAATTTATTGAGGGAAATAGGCATGGGCCTTTGAGTACCCTATTTGTAACGTAAAATTAAGTGCGGTATACAGAGAAACCATGTGGGTTGCAAAGGTACAAAAGGCGGTCATAAAATATGACAAGTGGTGCACAACTCTCGAGGGTAAAGATAAATTCCTCATCGCTCAGGCTCGTTTTGGAACATAAAACTGTCAAGGTTCCTTTTAAAGCTTTCCAGCGACGGTGACATCACAACTTCTTCAGGGAGGGCATTCCATGGTTTAACCACTCTGACAGAGAAGGAGAACTTGCGCACATCCAGTCTCGCCTGCTGGACACGCAGTTTCAACGGGTGACCTCGGAGATGGGTCGTGGCGGCAAATTCAAAGAAGTCCGAGAATTCCAGGCAACAATCCAATCCCTTCACCATGCTGAATGTATGCAGGAGATCACCACGCATTTGCCTATAACTCAAAGGGAACAGATTAAGATTCATTGGGCGGGTTGTATATGGCAAGGAGCGTTGACTTCTAACCATTTTGGTGGCTTTCCTCTGTACTCTTTCGAGGCAGTTCTGATCTTGAACTGTCCAGGGTTTCCAGGCTTGCATAGCATATTCCAAATGCGTCCTAATTTTATTTTTTAGAATTCAGAATTTATATTTCGTTGGCACTTGGGAGTCACTTTCGAAACAAAAATTAGTAACGAAATAAAATTTTGACAAAGTGTGCAGAGAAAGTGTACAAATATTTAATAATGTAGGCAGAAAATTTACTGTTAAGTCAACAGTTAGCGATGTTATGAAATTAATTGTGAACTAGAAAATAGGCAGTGTAAAAACCTTTACCTTTAAAATGGAGGCAGCGTTCAATAGGCTTTTATTTTCGAATAAAGGGTAGGAGAAAAAACAGCTAAGGAAAATAAGATAAGGTGGTAAAGTAGGCTAATACTACAGTAGCCTTTCAGAATGAGATAATGAAACGTCGATATGGTTAGTTCTTGATCACTAAGTCGCATGAAACAAAATCTCGCGAAAATGCGTCAGTGAACTTGAGGCCTCTGCATATTAGGATCCAGAAATGAATTCTGATGATGGTATGTATCAAATAAAAAGGGCAATGAGCAGCTTTTTTTCGTCAAAGACGCATGTTTGAGCAGCTTTTCCTTATGACTCTCGGGAAAAAGTAGGGGTGAGTCCTTTTCTCCGAGTCATTAGGAAAGCTGCTCGGAAAAGATGATAAAAATAAAAGGTTAAGATAAATGTGCAGTCTTCGCATGAATGCAGATAGACTAGTTAATGACCTTATTTCAATTGGCAAGTTAGTCCATAGAAAGCAATACCAAGAAGCAAATAATAGAGAGCGTTTACACGTGGAGGGCGCAGCAGAAGTATAATTAGTGCAGAATTTCTTAGATTATAAGGATGATTAATGAAGGAAATGACAGAAAACTTGGGGAGGTTTGAGCTATTATTAAATCTAAGAAGGAGACAAAAGTTTGCTTCCAGTCTCTGGACCCAAATAAATTTTAGCTTTGTCAGCTGGCATCTGGTTGAGAAGAAGTATTTGAAAGAGTCGGCAACAGTAGTTATTTTGTGAAAGGTCTTTGGACATTTTCAATTTTTGAACGGCAAGATTCGTTCATTAAGCCAAATAAAGGGCAATGAAATTCAAGAATGGGAAGTACAAACATACGATAAAGTCTTTATTTAATTTAAGGAAAGTAGAAATTATAACAAATAAAGCCGCAAAGCTCAGCAGGTTTGGCCGTTATTCTTTCAGCCTGAGACAAAAGATCTAATTTATTGGTGTAGCTTAAGCACAAGTCCTTGAAAGAGGAGCATTCAGTCATAGAGCAACCTTTAAAAATAACCGTTTGCGGCAGCCTTACAGACCCGAACCTCATGTAGCGACAGTTAGAAGATGAGAACTCCATTAGCCATGTGGAGATCGACGCCGGAAGAGCATCTCAGTTTGAATGAATTAGTTCTAGGCATCGTTCTGCCGTAACGTTAGAGATTGAGAATGTTTAAATACCTAATACGGTACCTTGAAGGCCGTCACTCACAATCGGGGTAGAACATGCATAAGAGGACCGCAATAAACCTCTTTGTTTTCAATCAGGTAGGTATGATCAAATAAAATCAGCAAGGGCACTACGTAATCCTAAAGATTCTAGTTTAGCTAGAATTCGTCTATGAGGCACTTTATCGAATGCCTTACTAAGATCAAAAAAGATCACTTCTACAGATAGATGATCCTTACGAAGAGAGGATAGTAGATTTAGAAAAGACATATAGCATGTTTCACAAGAGCGGTCCGGTAAAAAGCCATGTTGTGAGGATTTTAGTTTTTGTTTATTTATGCAAAATCCGTAATTTGTTTTGAAATAAGTTTTTCAAACATTTTAGCAAGAGGGAGCGTTTTATGTACACCACGATATTTATGAGTGTCAGAGCGGGAACCAGATTTAAAAACTGGAATTCTTATAGACGTTTTCCAATTAACGGGGAAGAAACCGTTTCCATAAATACTGAGAATAATTTGTTTAGTAAATGTGGAATATCTCTAACTGTTTAATAAGTGAGTTTGAAATGTTATCAGTTCCAACCAAATGTGAATTATTAAGGTGATGTATTTCTTTTGAATACTTGAAGGCGAGAAATAAATGGTTGTTAGAAGTGAATTTGAAGTCGAAAGCATAGGAATTGAGACTGAGGCTATTTTTAATGGTAAGGTGGTTGGCAACAAATTAATTTAACAATTCTGCTTTGCCCAAATCGTCTGTAACGAAATTTTTGTTACATTAAAGTAAACGCGGAGTGACATTCCAATGCTTAGCCGATGACTGCACATGGGATACTGTAGCAACAGATTTGGATGAATTGGCATCAGTTAGTACCCGAGACTCCGTATGCCTATCTCGCGCGATCCAATTTTTCAATGCTAATTCAAATATTTGTGCAATCTTTGAGTTACCATACAAAAAGCTTTTAAACGGATCGTTAAAATGCTTTTGTAATTTTTAAAGTCTGTATTGGAGAAAATGTGGAACAGTTAAAAAGGCTGTATTTAAATTAAAAATCTAAAGCGGGATAAAGGCCTGGATTTTGTATGCAATGCTCTACAATAGCTCATGGAAAATGTTTGGATCGTTGATTGAAAATATGCTATGCCAAATCTGAAGTGCTTACGAAATTATTTTTTAATTCATGGTTTGTGTTAGCAAAGTTGAGGTTATTGCATTTTATGTCAGGCTTTGTATGAAGGAAGACTGGAAAACAACAATGAATTAGGGCGTGATCACTTGTGAATAGATCACGATGGAACTTCATAAATATAGGGCGGACATCATATGTCAAAAATGAAATCTAAAATGCTGTCATTTCTAATCACTGAACTAACCAGTTGGGAAATGTTTGAAAAGGTAATAGTATTGGTCAATTTCTGAAGTTTTGGCGGAGAAGAATTTGCCTGGCAGTCAATGTCTGGCAGATTAAAATCACCTACGATTATTTTGGCAGCAAATTTAGTCTCTGCAAGTTTTTCGAATAGTTGACAGAGCTCGCTTTCATTGCCAGAATAATATGAAGGATTATAGACACAGCCAATTACCGCTTTTTTATTGTGCGGGAGGATGACTGAAACAAAGCAAACGTTTCCAGAAAAGGACTTAATGCTCAGCTTAAAAATAAAAATGTACAAAGGATGACTATATATAAAGAAGGCAACCACCACCACGTTTTTTACCGCGGTCTTGTCGGAACAAATGGAAATTGTCTATAGCGAGCGTCGGATCGGTAATAAAAGAGTGAGCCCAGGATTCAGTGATGCCCGACACATCTGGATCAAGCTCAAAAGCTGCTGTTCTAAGCTCTATCATCATATTTACAACTAATCTCACATTCAGTGAAACATAACGGAGCGTATTCCTAAGCTGCATGTTACGCTAATCAGTATATATAAAAAAGAAGATTTGGTGGCGGAAAAGAAAACTGAAGAGAAGAAACAAGGGGTGTGAAACAATTTACCTACAATTTATCGAAATGCTACTGTTAAAAGAACTGAGATTATTGTACAACGACATATTTGGATGAAAACCATGGAAAAGAAGGCTATATTGTGGCGTGGGAAAGATATGGGGTGGAATAAAATTGTGATTTTGAGGAAATTTAGTATAAATTGGCGGAAAGCGTGCATTTGAAAAAAGGAATAAATTATTTCAAAAACTGATAACATAATTAGAAGACTGAATTATTTGGGGATTTTTGACAATTGTGGGTTGGGAAAAATGCTTACGTGAGCATTCGCAACTATTTTAAACGCTGAGGTGTAAGCAAGTTTCCCATCGGTAGTGACATTACTAATTTTGACGCCTGGCTAAGCGAATGACTCAGACTTACTGGGGGTTTTCTTAGATTTGACAGATATAGCAGGCAAGGTTTGCTCGGGAGGGAAAAGAAGTGACGTTGACACGATTTTACTCGAACGAGGAACAAGGTGAACGGGTGAAGATTCAAGTGGAATCGAAATTCCTGAGCATCTGGAGGGCCATGGGCTTGCGTTAGCTAGAGAGCCGACCTCTGAGATAACTTTTGTATTGCTTATGTAGAAATAGGCTTCTCGTTTGTTATCTAGGTTAAAAAGTTTTATTAATTAGGCTCGTCTTGGGTGTCGTCGAATCCTTAGAGCACAGGAAAATACCTAAAACAAACTCTTCTTTTCCGTTAGCACTCTAGCTTTTTTGGTTCTATGTTTAACTAGCAGTGTTCGAAATTAGGAGTTCATTTTAAGTAAAAAACCTGCTTTCCAAAGTTTAGAAATAGCAGAATTTGAAAATGAAACAGCTATACAGAATGGGGATGAATGTATCTGGATAGGAATTATTAGGGTCAATAAAAGTTTGTTATGGACGTTCGAGAGTATTCATTCGACAGAGGTATATATGTATATTTTGAAGTGTTACAGGCATTTCCCTTGATGACTTTATTAATATAAAACTATCATTCCATATAAACAGTCAATAGAAAAAATGATATTCATTTAAAAATATTTAAGTCGACACATAACATAACTCCAAATGCGTGTTCACATCTATAGGCGAAACTTTGTGGAAGAACAGTAGAAACGGAAAGATTTTAAAAGGCTTGTTTTAAATTATCATGTTGCGAGTGTCGTCTTTTGTCAAATATTACGTCATCAAGCCTTATTTTAAAATCAGAAATGTTTTCAGAGGTAACCGTCTCATTTGGTAACGAGTTCCATGGTCGGTCCAATCGTCGCCTGAAAGAAAAACGTTCTGAGGTTCAATCGTGTGTGCGTTCGCTATTGACCTTGTAATGATGACCACGCTGATGAGTTGTGCAGGCAAACTCGAAGAAATCCTGCGATCTCAGTGAGGAATCATGGCTCCAGATAATCCGGAATGTCCAGAGCAGGCTACACCGTAAGTGCCTGTAGGAAAGAGGAAATAAATCAAGCTCTTTCAATCTGTCTTGGTACGGATAAGTCTTAAAACTGTCGACCATATTCGTTGCTCTCCGTCACACCTGTTTGAGGAGGTAAACATATTACTTTATCCACGGTATACAGGCTGGTAGTCCGTAATCGATGTGCGGTCTCACGAAGATGCTATATACTTTTCCGAAGAGATCAGGGGGAATTAATTTAAACGCACGTCTGATCAAATGCAGTGTACATGTTGCCTTTTGTACTGCTTTCTTTCAGTTTTCTGAGGGCATAACATTTGCAGTTGTCCACATTGACAGATCTTTGTGCGTTTCTACCCCTTTTAATGCAGTGCCATTAATAAAATACTGGTGTTTCAGAGATACTTTTCGACCGGCGCTTATGTGTAGGATCACGCACTTGGATACATTAAACTTAAGCCGCCACCAAGCCGACAAGGCACTAAATTTGTCGATATTCGACTGTTGCCCTTTTGCGTCATCAGCGCAGCTGACTTCAGTCCATATTTTTATGCTATCTGCGAACATGACAGCTTCACAATCTAGGTCATTGAGACAGTCGTTAACGTAGATTAGGAAGAGTAGGAGGCCCAAAACAGAACTATGTGGAACACCACTTTCCAATTTTGCCCATTCCGAGCTAGAGTTTCCAAAAACAACTCTCTGTACTCTGAAATACAAGAAACTCTTGATCTAATTGAAAAGTTTTCCACGAATTTCGACGTTCCAAATCTTCTGTAAAGGAATCCAGTGTGGAATGCTATCAAAGGCCTTCTTGAAGTCAAAATATGCAACATCTACTGGACGACCCTTATCTGCTGCCTTTGTCCATTGCTCATGCGACTGAAGGGCACTCGTGAGACAGGAAGGTCCTGGATGGAAGCCGTGTTGGACATCACATATAATTTGGTTTTTTTTTCCAGATAGTGCATTAAGTGCCTCTTGGTAATACGCTCCATTATTTTACACGCTTCGCAAGTTAAACTAACAGGGTGGTCATGTTCACAGTCCATTCGTGAACCTCCTTTATAGATCGGGGCGATGAATGCCCACTTCCATTCTTCCGGGAGTTTGCTTTCTTCAAAGGACTTTTGGAATATGATGGACAATGGTAAACAAAGTTCATCAGTAAGTTCTCTAAGTGCTAATGCAGGAATTCTATCCGGCTTTGGCGACTTGACAAGCTTTATACGTGGTAATTTGGTTCTAACTATGGTCGGTGAAAATTCTAGGTATAGGTCCTCTGTTGTGGATGAGGAGGAGGTGGATGAGGAAGAAAAATGAGGGGTATACATTGGTCGACAAACTGGTGGAATAGCAGCAAAATTATTAGGCCCTCGGGTGAAGATGGTCTGAAAGAATTTTGAAAGAATGGATGCTTTGACCTGATCGTCGGTCGCCAGTTTTCCGGCTGCAGACCTAAGGGCAGGAATCCTTTCCTGAATTCTCTTTGGACTCCGTATGTAGCCATATAGCATTTTGGGGTGTTCCAACGATTTTTGCAGTATGTTAAGTTCAAACGTCCTCCGCAGCTTAGCAGCCTCACATTTACAAACGTTGCGTTGCTGCTTATATTCCCGTAAGTGAGCATCGGAGCCGGTTTGTCTGTAACGCCTCCAGAAGCGATTTCTTTTTTGAAAGAGGTCTGCAAGTTTGAGTTTATCCACTTTGGGCGGTTTGTGGTTGTCTTTCTCCTGAGAGGACAGTTGAGGTAAACAATCCTTTTCAATAATGAGCTCATTGTCGCCCAATCTTTATTGGTTCCACCATGTAGTTCTGTTTCCCAGGATATCTCTGACATTTGTCGTCTCATAAGTGAGTAGTCCCCCTTCCAAATGTTTCTTTCCCAATTATCGGGTAAATTTGGTTTGAAAAACAGTGATTACTTGAAGCACAGCATAATGTGATCACTTGACCCTAATGGCGTTTGATCCTGGTAGAAACGTCTGCAGTCGATTCGAAGACATAGAGACTTCAAATCAGATGCGAACGCAGTCGATTCCGGTGTAAGGTCTGCCGACTTATTAGACTTTGTTGGATTAGAAGCAAGAACAGTTCAACGGTAAGAAACTTTCAACGCTGTTCTATAATCACCATATTTGTATTTGATAAAAGAGTGTTGATTATGTTTGACCTAGCTTTATGAAACAACTAATACTAATTGTTTTATCAAGCTAGATCAAAGCCTTCGTGCAGGCTTGATTGGCATTCGAATAGCGTAGAACATTAATGATGATAAATTGCAAAAATATACTTCTAACAGGCAGAGATAAAAATGAGTTTCGCAAATTACTTTTTAAAAGCAAATTTTTTAACAATCATAAGATTATGTATAAAAAATAAAGACTCTATTGGAAAACATTTAAAAATGTTATATGATCATACATTTTTAAATTAGTATATACCGTAGAATAAAGCTGCTTTTAGATAACGGATATATAAATCATTAAATTGAGAGCCTTGCGTGTAGCCAAAGAATAGGCATAAAGGAGTGTTGTAGGTCACTAACCACTAGCTATGGCTTGCTCATGCGCAGAGAATGTAACACAAAACCAGGTAAGAAATGGATTCGTCATCTCTATGTGCATTGCAGGTTATCGTAGGAGGTTCAGAAATGGACCTGAAATTACTACTCGTGGGGAGCTTCTGGCCTGAGTATCCACCCCTATTGAATTGGTCATCGCCGTCGTTGGATTTGTAGCTTGACTTCTATGTGTATAATAGACGGCAGCTCATCGGGGGAACTCAGAATTGAAGTATCTATCGCCGACAGGCCGCGCACTCAAAAAACACATGCGTGAATGTTAATTTCCGAAGTTGGCATTATCAGAGCCCTTGCGGTCCGGCCTGAAGTCTTTGTTAAAGAACTGACTTGAAAAACGTCCTATCTTATTCAAAAAACATATGTAGCATTATTTAACAGATAGTGTTAGCTTTTTATTCTAAATTTTTTCAGTTCAGTTCAGTGTATTTGAGGAAAATAGGCTTACGCCTTTGAAATCCTATTTGTTACATAAAAGTTGCAAGAATAAGAAGCAAATTAAAGAAGTAGCAGTCAAGTGAATGCAGGCAGGTTTACGGTACACTGATATTGTTAAGGTTAAGTAGTCACATAGTCTTCGCGGTACTGTAACATATGTATGTCAAGCCGATGTTTGAATGTATACACAGACTGGGACATAACAATCGCCTCAGGTAGGTTATTCCACGGTTCCACGACACGGTTGGTGAAAAATACTTCCTCACATCCAATCTTACTTGGGGCACACTTTAGTTTGGAATGGATGACCTCGGAGATTTTTCGTAGTGGCGAGTTGGAAAAAGTCATCACATAGGAGGGCACAATCCATGCCACGCACGATACGGAAGGTTTGTATCAAGTCTCCGCGCAACTGCCTATAACTCAGAGGATAGAGCTTTAGGTTATTTAGACGAATCTCATATGGCAGTTCAGATTGACCTCTTACTAATTTTGTGGCTCGCCGCTGCACCCTTTCGAGCATGTTGTAGTCCTGTTGTGTCCACGGTCACCAGGCTTGGATCGCATATTCAAGATGTGGCCTTACAAACGTACCAAAAGACTTTAGAAAAAGCAGTCTTCATCGAAAACTTTAAATGCCCGCTTGATAGCGTACAGTATTGAATTGGCGATTTAGCTGCCTTGGAACATTTGCGTAGAAGGCTTCAGGTTGTCTTTCATCCAAACTCCAAGATCCTTCTGTGTGTGTGTTTCTCGGAGTGGTAAACCATTCAAATAGTAGGGTCGCATATCAGTGACCTGATTTCGATTTCCCCAGACGTAGCAGGGTGCATTTGTTTGAGTTGAAGGACAAGAGCCATTTGCGGGACCACTCGTCCAATCGATCGAAGATTTTTCTTGGAAATTGTCTGCATCGGCAGCATTGTGGATAACTTTTCAGATTTTTATATCGTCCGCAAACATAGCAAAGTTACAGTCCACCTCTGTACACAATCATTAATGAACAAGAGAAATAGGATCGGTCCGAGCACTGAACCTTGTGGGACTCTCCACTCGATGACTGTGCGCTTTGATCGCGATCCGCCTACACAGACACACTTGGGAACGACCGACGAGAAAAATTCTTGATCCACGTAAGAAGTTTGCTGCCAATAGTGAACATTCTCAACTTGTGAAGGAGACGCTGGTGTGTGGAACACCTTCATCGAAGGCCTTCTGGAAATCAATGCAGGGCCACGTGCAATGCGTCTTTGCACGAGTGCTTTTGTCCAGCTTTGCACGTATAAAGTAAGTTCGTAACAATAATGATCTTTCCCCTACGTTTCAGGATATCTCTGACATTTGTCGTCTCATAAGTGAGTAGTCCCCTTCCAAATGTTTCTTTCCCAATTATCGGGTAAATTTGGTTTGAAAAACAGTGATTACTTGAAGCACAGCATAATGTGATCACTTGACCCTAATGGCGTTTGATCCTGGTAGAAACGTCTGCAGTCGATTCGAAGACATAGAGACTTCAAATCAGATGCGAACGCAGTCGATTCCGGTGTAAGGTCTGCCGACTTATTAGACTTTGTTGGATTAGAAGCAAGAACAGTTCAACGGTAAGAAACTTTCAACGCTGTTCTATAATCACCATATTTGTATTTGATAAAAAGAGTGTTGATTATGTTTGACCTAGCTTTATGAAACAACTAATACTAATTGTTTTATCAAGCTAGATCAAAGCCTTCGTGCAGGCTTGATTGGCATTCGAATAGCGTAGAGCATTAATGATGATAAATTGCAAAAAAATATACTTCTAACAGGCAGAGATAAAAAATGAGTTTCGCAAATTACTTTTAAAGCAAATTTTTTAACAATCATAAGATTATGTATAAAAAATAAAGACTCTATTGGAAAACATTTAAAAATGTTATATGATCATACATTTTTAAATTAGTATATACCGTAGAATAAAGCTGCTTTTAGATAACGGATATATAAATCATTAAATTGAGAGCCTTGCGTGTAGCCAAAGAATAGGCATAAAGGAGTGTTGTAGGTCACTAACCACTAGCTATGGCTTGCTCATGCGCAGAGAATGTAACACAAAACCAGGTAAGTAGATTCGTCATCTCTATGTGCATTGCAGGTTATCGTAGGAGGTTCAGAAATGGACCTGAAATTACTACTCGTGGGAGCTTCTTGGCCTGAGTATCCAATTCTATTGAATTGGTCATCGCCGTCGTTGGATTTGTAGCTTGACTTCTATGTGTATAATAGACGGCAGCTCATCGGGGGAACTCAGAATTGAAGTATCTATCGCCGACAGGCCGCGCACTCAAAAAACACATGCGTGAATGTTAATTTCCGAAGTTGGCATTATCAGAGCCCTTGCGGTCCGGCCTGAAGTCTTTGTTAAAGAACTGACTTGAAAAACGTCCTATCTTATTCAAAAAACATATGTAGCATTATTTAACAGATAGTGTTAGCTTTTTATTCTAAATTTTAGTAGGGTTTGACTATTTCTAATAGAACTTGGTAGGACATTCCCTCTTGTCGCATATATTATAGAATAGAAGTTGGATCGTTGGGCCTTTTTAAATTTGGGAATTTTTATAATATTTTCATTATTTCTAGTGTCTCGGGGGCCGTTTTGATTTGTTAGTATATTCATTCTGATAATATCTTGGTCGTGTGTGATTTTTATTAGAAAGCTGAGAACATTTTGGAGTCTTCTGATCCAGACGAGTTGAAGACCATATCTATTTTATAGTGCCATGTATGATCATAAGATGCCATCACATTTGGATAAGGATAGGATAAAGCACCTTCGAATGGCTTCTAGTGTCTTTCGGAAATCTGAGGGCATTATGCCAAAGAAATTGAGCAGTCATCCAGGAGAGTTAAAACGTACATTTTATAGAGTTGTGTCTTTAGCGCAGGTGAGGAGACATTTTTACAAATGAATCCGCATAGTCAAGTGGCTTTTGGTGATATTTGTTTAACTGGCGGAGATAAATCAAGAATATTTTTATAATCAAGACCTGAGTATTTTATTGATGTTGTCTCGGTTATTTCCTGATCGTTGAAAATAAAAGGAGGAAGTTTTTGTTGGCCATGCCATGCAATTGGATTTTGGGAGTTGAGGTGTTATTATAAGAATTCATTCGTATCTTATGAGAGTTTGCAGAGTTCGGAGCACTCATATTTCTTAGGTTGACATTTTTGGGCTTTTTTGTAGGAATGGTGTGCTGATAAAGCCTTTTGTGTAGGATCGCTAACTGGGAGACTAATCGGGTTGTTATTTGAGCTTGAAGTGATTGACACGTACATGTGTCATATAATTTGTATGAATTGCTCAGTCGACATTTTCTGCTACTGGTTGCTCATTTTACAGCTTTGTGGTAACACTTATATTACTTACTGATATTGCGACGTGACTGTATCAAGAATTGGTGTCATAAGTCTGTTCCAGAGAAGTTGTAGCGTTTTTAGGTGTTCGTTTCGTTTGATTCCGACCTCCTCTCCTAACTGCTGAAGCAGTTATTCGATTGGTATTATGAGTGTCAGAAAAACAATTCGATAAACTTGCCAAAGGTTTGGCTAAGGAGACACTATGTATATTATTTTGATCGGACTGGGTTGTACGCTTTGCATTATATTTGGCAGCGTTGAAAGTGCCTGTTTGAGGCTCCACTGAGGAGACGGTATGATGAACATCTTGGTTGAGCTGTGTGGTTTTGCCCTTAAGTTCACGTCTTTGCATAGGTGTGAGGTTTGGACCTATGAATGCTTTTCGGTTGAGCAGCGTTTGGTTTATTTCAGGGTTTTGTGGAATTAGATCGGCTTCTGTCTGTGAATATAAGTTCACTAACACTGGCTTATTTTTGCTTCGGGAGTTGAGCCTTTTGTTGGAAGCTATGCGGATGTTAAGACCACACGAGTGTACGAGTTGTTGGATTAATTGTGTTGGGTTAACCGTGCGGGGGATAATTCGGATAATGACGTTAAACCTGCATTTGGACCTATAAGCGACATCTGATGAATAAACGTGCATAATCGGTTCGATTTGTGGTACGCTTGTTAAGCTGGTTGCAAAATAATTTGAGTAATTTGAGTAATAATAAATGTTCATATTGGTCGTAAAGTTTTGCAGACGTAGGACAGTTGAGAGATCTCGTTTATCGATGGTTAATTTTGCGTCAGTCATATTTCTGGCATATGAATATGTGAGGATTTAGACGGTTTGATGCCACAAATTGGGAGCTCGAGTACAGAAGTACACTTCTTATAAATTGAGAGGATAATTGACTGGAAACTACCTCAATATCTTTAAATAATAAGTAATTAAAACTTATCTTTGAGTTGAGGATTTTGAGCGATTGTGCACTGTCGGGCTATTGATGGGGTAAAACCCGACGTTTCATTGGGGTTTTATCTCTGCAAATAAACTGCTTGTTTTGCTTCCAATATTGAGCTGAGTGCTCATACTTAGAGAAAATAATTTTTACTTTAATTACTAAAAACCTTTGACCAGAATTGGCGAGTTTTGCTGCGAGAAGACAATCTTTTAACTTTTTAAATTAAAAGCCGCATGTGCAAATGAAATAAAATGTGACATCCAGGGAGATTTATATCTTAGGGACGTCTTATAAAAGAAAGTTGAAACAACTCTTATATCAGTCATATGACTGAGTACTAACCATGTTTATAAACGGCTCAAGTTTCTCGAATTGTTGAGAATAAGTGAAGAAAAATTCCTGGCTAATATGGTACCGAGGATCGTGAACAGAGAACCATATTGAGACATAAAAATATTAAATTTTTCACAGAAATTTTAAAACTGTCAATATTAGGACCAGACATAGTCTGGAATACTGCTCGTTTCTATTTAGCCTTCTGCATGCGAGTGAACTAAAAGAGTTTTCACTTCATAGCACAGAAACCTTTCGTACCAATAACGCTATGAGCTTACAAGCCTCGACCCGTTATGTCTTCCTAGATTACAGAAGGGACTATTTTTACTGTTTAAACTTTTAGACTGTTTAACCTTTAACCCCCTTACATCCCTGAGGCTGCTAAATTACTCTCGGCGCACCAATCATAGAGATGTATTCTTATTTCTTCCTTTGGCACGCACCGTTAGATCCCGTCATTTTTTTCGGTAAACGCTATAACAATCTGAAAAAAAACTACCCAGAAGCATTAAAATTCTGCAAAACTATCCATTGTTTACAAGAGCTGTCACTAGTTTTCTACATTCAGGACACCTTCCACGAATTTTGGGTGCTGATTCTCTGGAAGCTTTCTTCCGTTCTGATGGCGTCCACGGACTCTGAATCCGGTGCCGGACTTCCTGCTGAAGGCAAAATTGCTGGCTCTGCAGTCCGTAATCGGGTTATTCCTCAGTCGACAGCGAGCAGCCGTTCGCCGGCATACCTTCTGCTAGTACGGAATACCTGATCAACAACAATGCAAGGAGAAGTACTACACCGTGCGCCTGTGTGAATAATTCCCTGTCCTAAACTTAAATCCGTTAAATAAGCTGCAGGTATTTCTCCTGCAAACACTATAAATAATGATCAGGAGTTTTTTTCACTATTGGCTTGACCCCCTACTGTATATCCCTTTTGATATTGCCTGTAAACTGGCAATAAATAAATAAATAAATACTGTTAAGTTATCATTGAATATGTACAGTCAATATAAAATGGTGTACATTTAAAATGTTTTGAGTCAAAGCATAACATAACTTCAAATGCCTTTTCACAGATATAGGCGAAACATTATGGAAGAAAATTAGAGCCCGAAAGATTTTAAAAGGCTGGTTTTAAGTAATCATGTTGTGAGAGTCGTCTTTTGTCCAATATTATGACATCAAACCTTCTTTTAAAATCAGAAATGTTGTCAAGGGTAACTATCTCGCTTGGTAACGAGTTCCAAGGTCGTACTACTCGTTGGCTGAAGAAAACTTTCTGAGGTTCAATCGCGTGAATTCGCTATTGACCTTGTAAGGATGACCACAGAGATAAGTTGTGTTGGCAAACTCGAAGAAATCCTCCGATCTCAGAGAGGAATCATGACCCCTCATAATTGTTTAGTAAAGGTGGAATATCTCTTAACTGTTTAATAAGTGAGTTTGAAAGGTTATCAGTTCCAACCAAATGTGAATTATTAAGGTGAGATATTTCTTTTTGAATACTTGAAGGCGAGGAATAAATGGTTGTTAGAAGTGAATTTGAAGTTGAAAGCATAGGAATTGCGACTATGAGGCTATTTTTAATGGTAAGGTGGTTGGCAAAAAATGAATTTAACCATTCTGCTTTGCCCAAATCCTCTGTAAGATTAAAATCACCTACGATTATTTTGGCATCAAATTTAGTCTCTGCCAGTTTTTCGAAAAGTTGACAGAGCTCGCTTTCATTGCCAGAATAATATGAAGGATTATAGACACAGCCAATTACCGCTTTTTTATTGTGCGGGAGGATGACTGAAACAAAGCAAACGTTTCCAGAAAAGGACTTAATGCTCAGCTTAAAAATAAAAATGTACAAAGGATGACTATATATAAAGAAGGCAACCACCACCACGTTTTTTTACCGCGGTCTTGTCGGAACAAATGGAAATTGTCTATAGCGAGCGTCGGATCGGTAATAAAAGAGTGAGCCCAGGATTCAGTGATCCCGACAAATCTGGATCAAGTTTAAAAGGTGCTGTTCTAAGCTCTATCATCATATTTACAACTAATCTCACATTCAGTGAAACATAACGGAGCGTATTCCTAAGCTGCATGTTAGGCTAATCAGTATATATAAAAAAGGAAGATTTGCTGGCGGAAAAGAAAACTGGAGAGAAGAAACAAGGGGTGTGAAACAATTTATCTACAATTTATCGAAATTCTACTGGTAAAAGAACTGAGATTATTGTACAACGACATATTTGGATGAAAACCATGGAAAAGAAGGCTATATTGAGGCGTGGGAAAGATATGGGGCGCAATAAAATTGTGATTTTGAGGAAATTTAGTATAAATTGGCGGAAAGCGTGCATTTGAAAAAAGGAATAAATTATTTCAAAAACTGATAACATAATTAGAAGACTGAATTATTTGGGGATTTTTGACAATTGTGGGTTGGGAAAAATGCTTACGTGAGCATTCGCAACTATTTTAAACGCTGAGGTGTAAGCAAGTTTCCCATCGGTAGTGACATAACTGATTTTGACGCCTGGCTAAGCGAATTACTCAGATTTACTGGGAATTTTCTTAGGTTTAGTAGATTTGACAGATATAGCAGGCAAGGTTTGCTCGGGAGGGAAAAGAAGTGACGTTGACACAATTTCACTCGAACGAGGAACAAGGTGAACGGGTGAAGATTCAAGTGGAATCAAAATTCCTGAGCATCCGGAGGGCCATGGGCTTGCGTTAGTTAGAGAGCTGACCTCTGAGATAACTTTTGATATTGCTTATGTAGAGATAGGCTTCTCCTTTGCTATCTAGGTTAAAAAGGTTTATTGATTGGCTCTTCTTGGGTGTCGTCGAATCCTTAGAACGCAGGAAAATACCTAAAACAAACTCCTCTTTTCCGTTAGCACTTTAGATTTTTGGTTCTATGTTTAACTAGCAGTGTTCGAAATAAGAAGTTCATTTTAAGTAAAAAAACCTGCTTTCCAAAGTTTAAAAAAGGCAGAATTTGAAAATGAAACAGCTATACAGAATGGGGATGATTGTATCTGGATAGGAATTATTAGGGTCAATAAAAGTTTGTTATGGACGTTCGAGAGTATTCATTCGACAGAGGTATATATGTATATTTTGAAGTGTTACAGGCATTGCCCTTGATGACTTTATTAATATAAAACTATCATTCCATATAAACAGTCAATAGAAAAAATGGTATTCATTTAAAAATGTTTAAGTTGACACATAACATAACTTCAAATGCGTGTTTACATCTATAGGCGAAACTTTGTGGAAGAAAAGTAGAAACGGAAAGAATTTAAAAGGCTTGTTTTTAAATTATCATTTTGCGAGTGTTGTGTTTTATCAAATATTACGTCATCAAGCCTTATTTTAAAATCAGAAATGTTTTCAGAGGTAACCGTCTCATTTGGTAACGAGTTCCATGGTCGAGCCAATCGTCGCCTGACAGAAAAACTTTCTGAGGTTCAATCGTGTGCGTTTGCTATTGACCTTGTAATGATGACCACGCAGATGAGTTGTGCAGGCAAACTGGAAAACATTCTGCGATCTCAGTGAGGAATCATGGCTCCGGATAATCCGGAATGTCCAGAGCAGGCTACATCGTAAGTGCCTGTAGGAAAGAGGAAATATGTCAATCTTTTTTAATCTGTCTTGGTACGGTTAAGTCTTAAAGACATTGACCATTTTCGTTTCTCTTCGTTGCACCTGTTTGAACAGGTAAACATCTTTCCTTGTCCACGGTATCCAAGTTGATATGTATAATAATATATGTTTTAAGCACATAACTGCAAGCACAAATCGTTTAGGTAACGAGTTTAGACTGAAAATATAATAAGGGAAGCGGCTATACAGCCTGAAAAACTATCTCAACCGCAAACTATTTTTTACTGGAAATTAAGTATACTTCCAAACTGTCAACTCTAGTTTTATAATTAATCGTTGAATTCCGTCCTGTTAACGTAAATCCTTAAGCAACTCTATTGTTTAATACAATAACCGTAGGTGTGTGCAGTTGATAAAAAGTTAGAAATTCCAATCCATCATCAACAGTTAAGCTAATACTTTCGACAGGAAACGAATAAATCTGTTACGACTTTGACAATTCACTTATCTGCGAATTTGAACCATCTGCCTTCGATCTTTGACCTTGTTCTAATATCAAAGAATTAGGTTTAAGCTACACAAATTATTTAGATCTGTCGCCTCATGCCAATAGAATTATGGCAAAAGCCGCCCAGATTGGTGGCTTTATTCCATATAATTTCCATTTCATGAAATTAAATTAAGATTTTATCGAATTTTTGTTCTTCTTATTCTTGAACATTGCTGTCCATTCTTTAATTTAATGACCGAGTCCAGCCGATCTTAGTTGAAATGTCCAAAGACATTTTACTTGGAAATTTTTACCTCCGACACTTCCAACTACCTGCTAATCGTATAGCTGCCAATTAACTAACCTAAATTTGTTATGTGTTCAGAAACTGGAAGCTTGCTTCTGATTCCTTTTCCGCCTTTATAGTAGTGCAAATATACCCAGAATTTCAGCCCTTACCCTTGCTAGTCGTCCGTACAACATACGTAATTCTTCACTGATTATGCCTACTCCTATATCCTCTTCTTCTATCCACTTTCTGCACTTGCTTCCAGGTACTGCTTTCTTTGGAATAAACTGCCAATCCATACATGGTTAGCAAATAACCTGTCCACATTTAAGCGAAGATTGCACATTTATCTTAACACTGATTCAGTTAACGTTTTTTTAATTTCCTCTTCCTTCCCGAGAAGAGTTCTCCATGACCTCAAGAAAGGACTATTGGGAATTTAGAAGACTGTCTTCAAATAATGTATTCCATGCATCGTTTGCCCAACAACCTTTGATGTCTTCATAACCCCTGTCGTCCTTAAATGATCGCTTGCAATTTGTGTCATATTTTTACGCTCTTTTTAAAGCACCTCTGTTTCTTTTGCCGATAATCATGATCAGAATTACAATCTGAATACTGAGCTGTGTAGGCCTCAGATTCATCGTCAATTCTCATGCCATCTAGCACCACTGAGCGCATTAAGATGAATTCTTCTTACTCAATTGCCGGATATCCCATTATCCTTTCGACATTCGCAGCCGCTTTTCGTACCCTCTTGATTTTGACCATCATTCGGAAATATTGACGACTCCTCTTTCTTGACCTTTTGCAAACGGCTATAACCTCGTCCGCCATCGCATCTGCTGCGCCTTAAGACGATGGTGCTTGCAGCCTTATCATTTTCCCGGTGTCTACCCTACACGGACTGTTGACAACCATTTTGGGTTCCACTGTCGGTGGTCTGAGAGATCAGCAATGAGAGTATCGTGGTCGCTTCTCTGGCAATTCTACGATAACCATCACGATCTCTATGGTCGGTCGACCCTAAACGTACGGATGATGTCTGCGAAGGTTTCGCCTATCTATCATCCTTTACGGTTACGCGTATAGCTAGTCAATAGGCATTGGGATCACACCTGTGGTGCTGAAAATTAGATTCTGTCGTTACATGATTTCTCCCACGATGAGGAGGGTTTGAGCCCTCATATGCTCTCATCAGAATGTCGGTATACCTAATGCGTATTTTTATCTCTTCAGGAGTGGCAGTATTTTGTCATTGAAAATCCACAAACCCCATTCAACATATGCCTTTCCATAACAATTGCCACGGACTTTTTTACTGTCTGCCCTTTTAATCTATGTTTCATCACCAAGAAGTTGACCGTCTATTTATAACTTAACTGTACATGATTTCAGACACGATTTAATTAAGTTTACAATTACAGTTCCCTTACGGTTACTCAAATTAAACATATATGAATCACTTTATCTACAAATAGTGCATTTCTTTGAGCAAAACAATCTGCTTTCTGATTTTCAGCATGGTTTCTGTAGAGGTAGGCTCTATGTGACTAACTTGCTCTACTGTTTTGAACGTTGAACAAAAGCAGTGGATGGAGGTAATACGGTGTATGCAGTATACATACACTACAAGAAAGTCTTCGATAGCGTGCCTTACCATTGCCTTCTGTGCAAACTAATTTGTTCAGGAATAAGGGGTTATCTTCTGATGTGGAAACAAAGCTTCCTAATTGGTCGCCCTTAAACTGTCAATTTAAGTGTCCGGCAGATGGCGAAGGTGGCGGTTGAGAATGGTGTTCCCCAAGGCTCCGTCTTTGGCCCTACTCTGTTAAGTATATACGTGAATGACTGCGTCAGTTAATTTTATTACGATGTTGCCATGTTTGCCGATGATATTAAGATCTGGAGTATCATCCGACATGAAATTTACAAAGAGCATTTGCAGACAAACCTTAACCGACTTGAGCAATGGTCAAATGACTGGCTTATGCCGATTAACGTGAAAACATGTCACACCTGAATAGTCAACACAACCAGATCGCCGAACACTATGGTCTACCGCCTGAACAGCATACCACTGAAAGAGGTGGACGCCAGAAAGACTTGGGCATATGGATCACGAATTAACTCAAACCTTTGCTAAGTCAACGATGTCATTTAATGAGTTATCCTACTGTGATAAAGAATGCGTCTCAAATGTCTTCTGAACTTATTTTGCTGCCGCAACTGGAGTTTGCCATCCAAGCTTGAGGACCCTGAACCACTAAGTACAATAGCTTTATCGAAAACGCTCAACGGCATGCTACCAACCTCGTAAGCAGGCAGTGTTCACTAACTTACGAAACCCGATTAGCTAATCTCGACCTTTTTCCTTTCAGTTACATGCAACTAATGGGTGACCTTATACAAACTTTCCACATCCTATGAGGTCAGGACTGTTGCTTTATACTGGGAGATTTCTACAAGTAAGTAACCACAAGTAAACTAAGAGGTCATCCAATCAAGCTACGTTGACCAGTTTCCAGTTGGACACATGGAAGTCCTTCTTTTCTAGCAGCGTGGTTGAAGTTAAGAATGACTTACCAGAGAATATGGTAACGTGTACATCAGTGGAAGCTTTTAAATGGAAACTGGATCAGCAATGCAGTACGCACCACGATACCTTCTTACTGATTTCAGCATTATGCAATATACTACCGTGTATTATACTAAATTCAGTCCTTAAGGAACGTACGTTTAAACAAAATATTTGCCTCCCTGTCTATGCAAATTCCCTAATGACACTCAGCCTACCGCTTACGGATCCGAACTCATTCTACTTTCACTGCATCGTACGTGGGCTTACAGTACCTACTGCATTACGCAAAATGGTGCGCATATGTGTCTTCAAAATACTGCAGACTCAGAAATTAGTTCATTTATCTGTACAGTATTGAGATATCAGTTGCAAAATTAATGTATCGTTTTACAAATTTTTGACATAATTCCGTTATCTGTAACAAAAAAGGTGTTCAAATGTGCCCAAATATATTTCACTCAAGTAAACTGAACGAAACTGAATCTACGCCTTCCATGTTTGTATTGTTAGCTCTATTAGGAAAGTCAACCTCGTTGAAATCCGTTTCATAGGTAAGAAAAAAATGCCAAATAAGGCTGATGTAATCTTACTTATCACCGTTTTCTGTAATGTTCTCATTGTTTTAACTTTTCTGCACTGCGACTGTCTCTTTGATACTTAGTGTGCTTTTGATAAAGTTGAAGAGCACTTTCGGCTTATTTTGGGCTCATGCTAAAATTCGCATTTTAAACTCCCTCCGCAGTTAAAGGGTATCTGATTTTAGCTCATTCCGCTTTCAGCGAAACTTTCGTCATATAAGGATTGTTTGGTTGTGACATACTTCCTCTATAGTTTGCTTATCCTGTCATCTTTATCTTTATATGTCCTGTTAACCAGACAGGTCAATTTGACTTGGCTTAGTTTTCCGGGCAAAACCTATGCATAACATTGCTTATAACTAATTTGTCAGTGTTCCCGTCGGTATCCGGGTGCCCTGTAATGACGTCCTGATGGTTTAGTGCATTTTTAGCTTACACGTTATGGAATTCGTTAACAAGAGCTTTATAAGTCCTACAGTT
Organism: Schistocephalus solidus; assembly: GCA_017591395.1. NCBI lineage: Eukaryota > Metazoa > Platyhelminthes > Cestoda > Diphyllobothriidea > Diphyllobothriidae > Schistocephalus > Schistocephalus solidus. Next base: position 62,747 of record WEDG01000962.1, on the reverse strand, counting down.
CGGATGAACACTGAAATCTTTCACGATAGGCAGAGTCAGAGAAGGGACGTGGACTTCACAGATTGTGTGGAAAGTATCATTCATAGTTAATCGGCCACTACATGCCAATCGTAATTGGCAAGCTGGAGCTTATCTTAGGTTACAGAGCTGTTAATACAAACCTCTGATGTACTGAATACCTTCAGCAAATATCATTGCAACTTCCAACGGCAACCCGTTCATTTGAAACTTGCAATTAAAATGACATGTCTAAGGTCAAGGAAACACACATGCCCATGCTATGAGAACAAAACTGGTGGATATTAAAATATTGCAGTTCGTTACTTTGGGTTGTCTTAATCAAATCGGAAAAGGGCGGAAGCACAATTCTTTGGTCCCAATTAAAAAGCTATTGATTTTGCTACTTAAAAGCTTACAGTAGGTTATCTAGTAAAGCTGAAGTTTCACTGGTGGAAGCACAATAGGCGGGTCCCAATTAGAAGGCTATTGTTTTTGCTACCTCAAAGCTTACCGTAGGTTATCTTGAAAAGCTAAAGTTCACCGGGCTGACCGTGAAACAATGGGGAAAATTATTTACAGAGCTTTTAGTGGGGACAATGGGGACAATTATTTATAGAGCTTTCATTTTATTGGACGCCTACCGTTTTTTGTTGATTTTGCGCGGGTTATTTTCACCTCATTTTAACTGTATGTTTATATATAAATTTCAGTTTTTACTGTGTTTTGTGCTTTTTTTGTTATTCTTTTGCCCCACAAATAAAACCCCTATTACCAGGGTTCCCGTAAGACAGGCTTTCGGGTTAAATCATTTAATCTGGGACCCGCCCATTGTGTTCCTACCAGCAGAGTTGACCAACCTCGACTGGACCTCAATGTTCTCAGACACTGTGAACCATTTTACAGTTCTTCTGCTCGCTCCACAAAAAAGACGCAAGGTTCATTCGTCTCTCCGCAAAGGACCTGCCGACTCTACGCATTAGCCGAATACTTTTTTAGATGTTCTGTTCCGAAACGAATTAAAGGAGATAAAAAACCGAAATCACCAAGGTTGGGTGAGCTTCTGCCCAAGCTCCTCAAAGAAATGACTGATTAACTTGCCGTGCCTCGGTCAGCACTCTTTCAAAGTTTATACGACACTGGAACACTTCTTATCGATTGGAAGCTGATCAATATTACTCCCCTTTAAAAAAGCGTCAGCTGGGCTATGGTGATAAATCACAGGCCCTTAAGGTCAAAATGCCTCCTCGGAAAACTTATGGAAAAAAATCACTAAGGCAAATTTGTACACAAAACTTAACCTGTTATCTAACTGTCCAAACGCTTTCTGAATATAAAGGCCCTACACGAAAACGTTGCTGCCATCTCTGCAGAGCTAAGCCCAGAACACGCGGTTTACATCAACTTTGCCGAATTTTGAAAGGCCTTAAACATTTTGCCGGACCAGAGCCTGTTAAACAAGCTTCTAAGGATAGGAAAAGAGGTAACCTCACATAGATGGAAACCTTCCTCGTGGGTCAGTGCTAGGCTGCGTGCATCGGCCTATAGAGGCAAGGTTCTGATGCGGTCAAGAATGTGGTTCCTCGGGTTCAATTCAATTCATTTCAATTTATTGAGGGAAATAGGCATGGGCCTTTGAGTACCCTATTTGTAACGTAAAATTAAGTGCGGTAAACAGAGAAACCATGTGGGTTGCAAAGGTACAAAAGGCGGTCATAAAATATGACAAGTGGTGCACAACTCTCGAGGGTAAAGATAAATTCCTCATCGCTCAGGCTCGTTTTGGAACATAAAACTGTCAAGGTTCCTTTTAAAGCTTTCCAGCGACGGTGATATCACAACTTCTTCAGGGAGGGCATTCCATGGTTTAACCACTCTGACAGAGAAGGAGAACTTGCGCAAATCCAGTCTCGCCTGCTGGACACGCAGTTTCAACGGGTGACCTCGGAGATGGGTCGTGGCGGCAAATTCAAAGAAGTCCGAGAATTCCAGGCAACAATCCAATCCCTTCACAATGCTGAATGTATGCAGGAGATCACCACGCATTTGCCTATAACTCAAAGGGAACAGATTAAGATTCATTAGGCGGGTTGGATATGGCAAGGAGCTTTGACTTCTAACCATTTTGGTGGCCTTCCTCTGTACTCTTTCGAGGCAGTTCTGATCTTGAACTGTCCAGGGTTTCCAGGCTTGCATAGCATATCCCAAATGTGTCCTAATTAATGTTCCAAAAGTCTTATCGAAGAGATCTTTATCGAAATCCAAAAAGGCTCGTCTGATGGCATGCAACACCGCAATTGCGCTCTTCGCCACTTTCGAGCAGTGAGACGAGGGTTTTTAGGTGTTGGTCGTCAGCACACCAAGGTCCTTTCGGGTTTCCACGTCTTTTAAGGCTTCACAGTTAAGAAAGTAACTTCTACTTTCGGCAGATCCAGATGGGTTGCCTAAGCGAAGTATTGTACACTTATCGACGTTGAACCACAAAAGCCAATGATTCGACCACTCCTCCAACCCAGTTAGGTTGATCTGCAGTTTATCTTCATCAGCAGGGCTCTGGATTACATTCCAGATTTTAATGTCATCGGCAAACATTGCTGCTTCACAGTCGAGATTCCTGACACAATCGTTCACGTTTATTAAAAACAGTATTGGCCCTAGTACTGAACCCTGAGGAACCCCACTCTCGACCGCAGCAGACCTTGACCTCTCTTGGCCGATGCACACAACCTGGCGCCGACCCACGAGGAAGTTTTCGATCCACTTGAGGAGGTTACCTCTGATTCCAATTCTTTCTAGCTTGTACAGCAGTCTCTCGTGCGGCACAGTATCGAAAGCCTTTTGAAAGTCAATGAAGGCAAGGTGAACCGCGTGTCTATCTTCAAGTGCTTGGATGCACCTCTGGAGCGAATACAGTAAATTCGTTGTGCATGATCTTCCTTTTCTGAACCCGTGTTGACAGCTTGATAACAAATTATGAGTCTCTAGGAATTTCACCAATTCGCTCTTCATGATCCTTTCCATAATCTTCACAAGGATGCATGTCAAGCTTATGGGCCTGTAGTTTGTTACTGACGCCCGGCTACCGCTTTTGTACAAGGGAGTTATATGTGCCAGCTTCCAATCGAAAGGAAGTGTTCCGGAGTCAAAGGACTTTTAAAAGAGCACTGACAGAGGTGCGGAAAGTTCATTGGCGAGTTCTTTCAGAAGCTTGGGTGGAAGCTCGTCTTGTCCTGGGGATTTCAACTCTTTTAGTTCTTTTAATTCCTTTTGGATCAGAAATTCTGAGAATAGTATGTGGCTTATGCTTGCAGTCGGCAGGTTTTCCACTGAGGGAGGAAGGAACCTTGCCTCATTTGTGAAGACTGAGCGGTGTAACTGTGAAAATACTCGGCTTTTTCCTTGTTTTCAGAAATTTCGACACCCACGGCAGTCTTAATCAGTGGTATTTGATGCCTATTCCTTGAACATCTACGGAGGTAAATGTAGACTAACTTTGGATTCTGTGTTGCCTTTTGCAGCAAACTGTCCAAACCACTAGCGCATATATTTAATTCGTCATTTGAATCAGGGAAACTGCCATCCAAATGGAAGGCAGCAAATATATACCCCATATACAAGAGTGGTGCTCGATCTAATGTCAACAATTATTGGCCTGTCAGCCTAACCTCCATTTGCTGTAAAATAATGGAATCAATAATCAAGAAGGCAACCATGAAGTTACTTGAGGAAAACCAATTTCTCTCAGATCTCCAGCATGGCTTCAGACAGAATCGCTCCTGTCTTTCTAGTTTATTACTCTCCAAAGAGCAGTGGACTCGTGCACTGGACGAAAATGGTAGGTGTGACGTCACATACACTGATTTCAAGAAGGCGTTTGACAGTGTCCCACACAAACGTCTCATCTACAAATTATCTGAAATCAGCATAAGAGGAATGCTGCTGACATGGATCGCAGACTTTCTCACAAATAGATTGCAAACTGTGTGCGTCGATACCTCGACGTCAACACCTACTCCGGTTCTAAGTGGTGTCCCCAAGGCCCGGTATTAGGGCCGTTACTCTTCTTAGTGTAAATCAACGACTGTGTCGACGACCTGGATTGCAGCGCCATCATGTTTGCAGATGATGTTAAATTGTGGAGGGTCATCAGATCTGATTTTGATAGGCACGCACTTCAAGAGGATCTCAACCGTCTTAGCAACTGGTCTGCTCGTTGGCTCTTAAATTGTAACGTTGGGAAGTGTGTGGTCCTAAGACTGCGTACAAAAAGGACCAGTGAGGAGGATGATTCCTACCAATACATTCTCAATGGGCAGCCCCTTTTCAATTGTTGAGGAACAGAAGGACCTCGGTGTTCTAATAAACTCCTCACTTAAACCATCTTCCCAGTGTTTAAAGGCAGCTAAACGCGCTACACAGGTCTTATTTGCGCTCAGACGTGGTTTGTGCAGATTGATAAGAAACTCTTCCAAAAAACCTACGGGGTATTTGTTCGATCTCACTTGGAATATGCCATCCAGGCCTGGCGTCCGTGGTTGAAGAAGGATTATCTACAGCTGGAACGAGTGCAGGCGAGGGCTACGAAGATGGTCAAGAATCTAAGTCATCTGCCTTACGAAGCCAGACAGGTTTAACTTGATTTGTTTCCTCTAAATTACAGGCAACTACGCGGTGACCTCATCCAAACCTACCGGATTGTCAGAGGCCGCGATTGTGCCCTAGAATTTGCTGACTTCTTCGAATTGGCTGGGACGGAACATCTGCGGGGTCATCCCTTTAAACTGCAGAGGAAGTTTGTCCACATGGAAGTCCGTCGGAACACCTTTTCGTAGAGGGTCGTTGGAGCATGGAACGGACTCCCTGACGAGGTGGTCCTTTCAGAAACTGTTGACACATTTAAATTCAAACTAGATACTCATTTTCTGAGAAACTATTGTCAATATAATGAAGATTGTGTAAACAGTGGCAGGTTGCGCCTGGCCCACACATATCGATGACCCTACATTTTCATTTGTCAGATATATCACTGTAAACGTTTGTACTATTGACGTTTTTGCATGTGAATAGGGAGCTCAAGGGCGAAAGCCTACTTCCCTCAATAAAGTGACTTAAAGTGACTTAAAATAGGTGACTTGTTTGGACTCGCAATATTTTCTCCACAACTTGTGCTTCCTGTTTATTTCCCTTTTTAAGTTGCTGTCTAGCCACCCAGGACGCTTTCTGTGATGGACACTCGTTAGTGGGCAATGGTTTTCCATAAGTTGCAGAAGAGCATTTCGGAAAGACTCCCAATCTTCGTTCACGGTGCTCGAAAACGTTGAAGTCCAGTTGATATCTGTTAAATCTGGTCGAATCTGAGGAAAGTTTCCTCGCCAAACGTTACGCCGTTTTTCCTCTATAGCAGGCGCAATTAAGAATATGGAGTAGTCCCACATAAGCACCACATGATCACTACGACCGAGCGGAGGCATTGAATAAATCTTGTCAATGCTGCCTGATGTTGTTTTGAAAACCAGGTCGAGACAGCTGGCCCTTTGTCCTTCACGTGTTCTGGTGGGGAAAGGGATATGTTGTGTGAGGAGCGCCTTCAAGGTCTTTTTGCAGAAAAAAACATAATCAAAAGTCGATTTCGGGCATGATGATTGAACAGTGCTCCAGTTAATTCCTGGTGCGTTGAAGTCACCCATAATCATGACAGTAGGTCGACTGGAGAAAGTTTCTAATTTTTCCAACAAGTGGGTGTCCACGACTCGGTCTATCCTAGGTGGCCGATAGAAAATGAGGACATCCAGACATGGAGAGCCAAGAGCCTTGATGTTCAACCATATGACTTCCGTGCTGCACGCAAACTTGCTCGTCTTGTCAGACACTTTTAGCACATCTTTCACTTGCCCAATTATTCCACCACCCTGTCGGTTTTCTCTGTCCCTCCGATATATTTCGTATCCAGACAATGTTATTTCGCTATCTCGAATACTGCCCGACAGCCAGGTTTCGGTTACTGCTATCACATCCAGATATACTTCGGCAAGGCAAATTTTTAACTCATTAAGTTTTGGTAAAAGGCTTTGTGCATTTGTATACAAGCACTTCAATTTTGCGCCAACCAAATTTCCTGTTGCGTTTGTCAATTTCATGGGCCTAACTGCGTCTCCTCTAACGTCAAGGTCATATGTCTTTTCCGTTTCTTGATGATTTTCGATAACTCGGGTTTCTTTAGTGAGAACGCTGGGTGTTACAGAATCAGTTCTGACATCTCTTTGGGCAATTGGTTCCCTGATGGTTTTGGCGTTAGTGGGGTGGTTGCCGTTGTCCTATGAACAATCGGTTGGTTCAATGGAAAATTCGTATTTTTATGAACTACCTTCCCCTTGAAAATAGCCAGATTGTGTTCGCCAGCCTTCAGTCTTGATTGTAGTTCCAAGACAAGTTCCCGCCGTTTCAGCCTTTCCGCAGGGGATTAGTCCGGTTGAAAAAACCTCTTTATGCGAGTGACGGAGGTTATTTTTTTCGGATAGGATCGCCTTGATTTGGTCTTTGCTCTCTAGCATTATTTCAAGAGGTCGCAGTCGCGGCCTTCCTAGGCTGTCTTCAGACTTTTTGCCGATCCGGAATGCTTTAATAACTTTTACTTCCACGCCCGGTGGGATCATCTGGTTTAGGAGGCCATTAAACGAAGCAAGGTCTTCGGCGAAACGGTCTTCAGGTCAGACTGCAGTTGACTCGTGCAAACCCTGAATAACTAAACACTGTTGCCGATCCTCATGCTTGGAATTTTCGCTTCCTCCTAAGTTCTCCTTAGGGGCACGAGAACGGTTCACAGAGCTCTCGTTGGGATTAAGTCTACCTCTGACCATACTCTCATCTGAAGGCTTCAATGAATCCATCAGAGTTGATTGAAACTTTGTCCTCTCGTTGTGGTGTTTCCCCATTGCAGCTTTTCACGCGTTTGTTTCTTGGGATTCAACAACGGGCTCTTTAGAACACCCAAGATAGCAGGATGAGATTTGTGGTTTGCTCTGGTCGTCGTCCGTAGGATTCAGAGACTGTGTTCCTGTTATCCGGTCGTTATGGGTACTCGCGTCCAAACATTATGAGCTGTAACAAGTTGTAGTTTTTGATACTTTTGGTGCTTTAGTCACTGCCTTTTTAACTGTAATATTGCTAAGCGTACTGTGTTGAGTACTGTTATCTTGCAAGAGCTTCCTTAAGTCTGCAAGCTCATTTTTCAGTTTTTGAATTCTTAGTAAAATATAAGAACATCCAACGCAAGATTCGTCCTCGTAGCCAACGGATTTGGCTGCCATTACGCTCTTTGCGCGCTTTGCTGGTTTTTGGTTGTAAGTATAAACTGATTGAGTGCCAGTCGTGGATGTCGAAGCCAGCTCAACAGGCTTTCCTTTAAAAGAAGTTCCGTGACTGGTTCTGTTGCTAGCAAACAATTGTTTTGAGTCCATGAATGTTAAAACACTGCGTAAAAGTATGTTCTCCCTTGAGCGTATTACTAGGAGCCATTGCCTTCCTTATATACGCGGACGATTGTGTCCTGAGGATTGATGGCCAAAGGACACCCACCAAAAATGGGTAAAACGTCAAAGCTTCTTGCAATGGGTAACCCACCTATGAAATCTAAATCTGCTCCCTTTGCGTGATAGACAAATACGTAGGCATCTCCTACAGACATTCTGCAATGTGAAGGGATTGGATTGCTGCCTGGATTTTGCGGTCATCATTGAATTTAATACCACGACCAATCACCGAGGTCACCCATTAAAACTGCGCGCTCAGATTACCTGACTGGATTTTCGCAAGATCTCCTTCTGTCAGAGTGGTAAAACCCTGAAATGCCCTCTCTGCAGATGTTGTGATGTCCTCATCACTGGAAAGCTCTAAAAGAAATCTTGACAGATTTATGTTCCAAAATAAGCCCGAGGAATGCGGGATTTAAATTAAACCGCGAGATTCGAATCATATTTTATTCTGGTTTTTTAAATTTTGCAACTTACCTAGGTTCTCTATTCACTGCACTTATTAAACGTCACAATCAGGGTACTAAAACGCTCATGCTCATTTCCCTCAAAAATGTGAAGTAAATTGAATTGAAAAAAGTAAACATATCACCAATATATAGAGCAATTTCAATAATGTGGGCACCCATTTTGATCAGCTTAGTAAATCCAGGTTTGATGTTTTGGCTCAGTTAGATTTCCATTCAATTTCTATGTGAAAATTCTCCTGCGTACAGGAAATTTTTATTCTATTTATTTGGCCAACCAAAGTAAATTTTTACAGGGGCACAGCCAACCACTTAAATGGTATTTCCCTAGTATAACCTCTTGTTACCACATTGTTGGATATACTGTAATCATTTATAATTCGTTATGAGCTGATCCCGATCTTATACAGAAACTTGAATAAATGACCACCTCTATAACAGGATCAGCCAATGCAGTCACCGCGATATCTTCAAAAGGGTTTGTGACACCATTGGTCACTTGAAGGTTGTATTGGAACTCTCAGTTTTTCTTTTAAATAAGCCCATACGATGCTTATTCAAGCTTTTTGGTTTCCTCTTCTTATGATTTTTCTAATTTTCAGCTTCTATTCTACCAAGGTAATGCCAATTTTCTAATAGATCTCTAGAATACTCTTTCTTATTTCGTCTTGGAAAATAAAACAATTCCTCCCATGCATTATTAGTGTTTCGAAGCTGGGCTTCTTTTACGCAAGGCAAATAAGAATTTCATGGTTCACGGACGATATTCTGGTAAGACATTTTTATCAACCGCCTTCTTTGTTGCCCTCAAAACTATTAAAACCTCCATTCGAATGGGATAGAGTCAACGATCGTTGACTCTTCCGTGCATATTTAAAAACGATTGACACTGCAGTTGTTGTGGCGAAACCAATACTGCAGCTGCCAACCGGCATTTCTTGCAGTGAAGCATGGTTTATATAAGATAATAATATGCGCTGCATTTTGATCTTATTTCTTCGAAGTATTCAAATTTTTAAATGTACTGTAAGAAACGCCCAGTTTCCCTTCTAACAGTTCCATGTAGAGGTGAAGGAGACCCTTGATACGTATGGAGTCAAACCACAAATTTTCCAATCAAAGCTATGGTAGCAAGATCGAAAATTAGTAATACGGCGCTATACCGCGATAACACTATTTCGGACTGTACCTACCAGAATATTGCTTTTTCTGCGTTCCCCACCTTACTGCTCGATTTTTGTCGTTGAAAATTCGGTTTTAACTTTCCTTTAATTTTCTCCCACTGTTAACAATCTCTTTTCTCAGCAGCAACTGGAAGACAAATGCAATTGCCTATCGAATATTCTGATGGCCTTTGATTTTACTCAAAAGTAGTTAAATATTACATAGACGTCACTCTATTGACTTCGCCTTGGATGAAGACCACGATGGTCCTTAGCTGGATGTAATGGTCCAGGTCTTGCACTGTCTTGGAAGTATGAAACTTCAATCAACTGCTACTCTGATATGTCGGAATCCTACGTTAGGTCCCTTCTCGTCAACCTAACGTGCATTTGAGTCGCATCGTGAATGCAGCCTCCAGTTCATACCTGTCTGTCCTATGACTCTTCGTCCACGTACGAGTACATATGTACTCGAGCAGCAAAATAATCTCGTAAATGTTTGAGCCACGTAGCATATACTTAATCTTTTTTTTCCCTTTGAAATTAATGTGTTCTGTGATACCATCGTTTAACTGAGCAAAAATAATCTTTTAGTGGAATAATATGTGCTGTGTCCTCCCAGACATGCCCAAAATCCTTTTGAAAATGGTGCGTTAATATTATATTCACAAATAACGAACTGACTCTGGAAGTCCACTTCCACGAGTCGTTGGTTAATTTGCCTAAAATCCTCCGTCGTTCAGAAGGGTGTGCATATGGGATATTGTTAAGCACTCCACTGAAAAATCTGTGATCGCCAGTGACCTTTAAGCTGTCGGCATCTCCACTACCCGAAGGTTCTGTAGCAGATACTATATGACCTTCATTATCCGCACTAGCTGTTTGGCGCTTGGTACTGTTATCTTTGTCTAGTTTTGCAACGAAGTAAAAAGCTCGTCGTGTGCTTTTATTTCCTGTTTTAATTATTAAATGGTATGACAGGGGCCCTCGTCGGCGTTTGCGCTACATGCGAGGCATAGTATCAATTGATTCTGTGTCATCCATGACAGTATCTTCCATTACCTAAGCGTTATTTAACAATACATATGGCAACTTTACTATGGACAGCGAGAACTCGCCATTAGGCGATAATAAGGCTTCGGACGGCTACTACATTAATGCTTATCCAAGAAATATGCGCCAGCGTGCCATTCTGCTGCTCCATGAAGCGCTTCATTGAACTTTTCCCCTTTTTGTCCGAATCTTACACTAAAAAGCATCAGCTGTGAAGTCTTATGGTCTCACAGAAGCCCCTCTAAAATCGCAAACACGAATGGGATGATGTTCGAGTTTTACTCTACACCCGCAGCTTCACAGACGATAGCAACTATAGCTTATCACATGTTTCTTGTTCTTGAAGATATTTCTTCTTACAATCCCTTATAGTACTGCGCACAGTATTTTTGAACTTCATGGAAAAGGCCTGCGTTCTATTTTTTCAGTCCCTTTTTATTTTCTGTTTGTGTTCATCTTGCAGTTTTATAAAATAATATTCACGTTTTTTCACCTTATAGGAAATTGATTGCATTCGGCTCACAAGTAATCTGTGGAATTCAGAAGCAAGGCAGGTTATGCGCCAATAATATACTGATTTAAACCGCTTTAGTTCTATTCTATCCTTCGTTGTCTCGTGCCTTCACCTGAGGACTTCTGTGGAAGGTTTGTCGGAGCTTTCATCGCTGCTGAGACGCAGCAAAAAGTTTCAGACAAAGCATCTTTCATCTTCTCGCCTCTCAAATTCAGAGCCATGGAAACTAACGCTAACTCGGGTTTGTAACACACATTTTTCTGCTGTCCTTGGAACATGCTGCCAACATGTTGCGCAGAAATGTTAAGTTTAAATAATGATCACGTCTCCTCACATAAAATAAATAAATTTCATCACAGCTAGTTTTTTTCGCTTTCATGACTAACCCATCAACGTGATTCCTAAAGAGATCCCTAAGAGATCCATCAAATCCATCTTGTAGAATAAAGTTTGAAGGGCAAATGATAATTATATAAAATCTCATAACGCAGCATATTTATCATTAACATAGTCTTATAGGCTATGAGTGCCTGAAAAACCCCCCTTGGCCCGATTAGAAAATTTTACAACATGAACGAAAATTTGGCATCTCGGGTACTCTGCAAATCATCATTGATTATTTACAATTATGCAAAGTGTTGAAATATTGGATTCAGCTTTAGTGCAAGAGCATACATCGTAATAAGCTATCACATCCAGTCTACTGAAGCATATAGCCCATATCTTACCAGCTTTGAACTTGATTTGCGAAACTCCCAGACTGGATTTTCGTAATTCAACCTCCACTGTTCTTTTTCAGCGAAAATCAGTTCGCTACCGTCTCAGACTCTGTGTTTAAGGTGATCGTAAAGTTTCCTTGTGACTTTTGATCCATTTTATTCCCAACCTCACTAAATACTCTAAAGCTTAGAAATTCGGTTTCCCTGGTGTGCGTGTCTTCAATGCCCTAGATCACAACGAAACGGTTACGTCGATCCTTACAGCTTCGTATCAAGGAAGTTACACCTCGATACCTATTGGGAGTCATTTGAAGGATGCGCATCACATCAGACTAAATCGGCCACCATCTTAAAAAACGCGACTTATCGCTCAGACGAAAATTGATTCGGTAACCTTTTCTCCACTCCTAAGAAATTGAGCTTATAGATATTCCACAGAATTTACTGGTCAGCGTTTATCTTGTTTCCTGAACCTGTTTTTAAACTTAATGGGCGTAATTTCTACTTCTACCTCAGTACCAAGTGCCATTTATATTCCCATCTAAATAAAATTTAACCGATAGTGGAATTTCGTAAGCCATGTCTATCCTACTCTCTTTTTCGTCAGATTTTTACACTCAAGCTCAAATCACTTCGCTTGCATATATCACATCATTTGCCCACACCCGTGGTCTCGGCTGTCAATGCCTCGACACCGACCCCTAACTTGTCTGCCGGTGTGTTAAAACGCCTCAAGCCGCTCACCGTCCTGTGTCTGACCGACCTCGCTCTGGCCTGTACTTACCGTCACAAAACGTAGGTTGTTTGTCGTGCCATTTTTCGATAACGTTCTCCTGTTTTGAAACTTTTTCAATCTCCCTCTAGCTAAACGTCTATTCCTGCAACCTATAATTCCCTGGATCATTTTTGACAGTACTAAGACTTTGACCAAATTATGTCCTACATAGATTTCTGTAGATCACCTCAACAATATCTACAATCAGTCTTCAAATTCGGTTTTACTGTTTTATTTCAGTAATATCAATTGATGGATTCATATAAGTTATCTCATTTCAGCTCTCCGCGTTAATGAATAAATAAAAACTTTCAGTTTCTTAAGTCGAGAATGATTATGTTTGCTTATGAGCTGACCCTATTTGAATATTAACTTGCATCACACACCGATCGATAAAAGGGAATCATGCATCCGTGTGAAACTGCTCTCACAACTTACAATTTGAAGAATCGACAAGCAGCACTACAGCTGCCATCCAGGCGTCCGTTTGAGGAAGTTGGTGATTTTATTAATCAGCGACAGAAAAAAACGGTTTCGTTACTGATAACTGAATAGTTGGAAGGTTGGTGCCAAAATGAGCGATTTAAACCCATCCCTTCCCACGTTTTATTTTTGCCATATCGTGATGGTTTGTGGCATCTTCATAGGTAACTGAATCGCCAGCTGCGCACCTGAGCGTGCTCCATGCTTTGCAACTGCTTGTTTGTTCTCGCAATAGCATAATTACGCATATTGGGCTCCCTCCGGACTAGACTTTGATCGCAGCACTTTGGACAGGCATCACTGATAATCTGGCAATCCGTTCTGAAGAGATGCGTTTCCTAGGAGCCTTTTTAAAGTCATGCTCAAGACAACCTTTCATTTAAAGAGTACACGCGCAACTTCCTGGTCCGGTAAGAGGGACGACAGTGGATTTGGTTAAGTGTTCTGCTTTCGTGACCTTAATCAAGCCCTTTTTCGGTAATCTGTTGCATCATTAAATCGTCACAATGACTGCTTTACGGGTTTCGGCGTTATCGCCAATAAACCAGTTGCACCAAGAATTCGCCGAGGTTTGACTGCTTTCGTTCGCACTCTTGCATTTTCCGTACTGCAAGCTTTTGCAACTCCAAGCGCATTCCATTTGTTCGATTTTGTCGTTGGACAATGTGTTCCTCCTCCGAATTTAAACGGGGCGCATGACACATAGTCTCCGATCGCCTAAAAGGCTGTTTAAGTCCTCGCGTGCCCGATAGTAGGTATATGAGACGACGTTTTCAGTTGATGGTTTTTTGTACTTCCTTCATTCATCCACTGTTCGAACGTACCGTCAGCAACAGATCTCGCCGAAGTACGCGACAGGGACATTGTAAGCAGAAAGTTTACTTACTAGGGATCCTATACGGCATTCATTGAAAACTCAACAAATTCTCCAGCCACGACTGTTTAAAGAAGTTAAAACACGGAAATAATAGACGGCAACTGTGGAAAGTTCCTGCTCACGAAGATCTCGGTATTGCATGCCTCGTGTCGTCAAAAAAGCAGCCTTACCAAATGGCTGTTCAGACGTTCAAAGCTTCTGAAACTGCCGATTGGTCACTTACCCATCACTCGAAAGATGGCAAGGTTCTAACATTATCTACGAAGGACGCATTTGTTGCTTCATTTGACTCAATATCGCATGGGTTGACTAATTGCTGTGTAATTTAGCGTTTAAAGGGTGAACCCAGTTATGGTTCGATTCTCTGTTTGCTTAAACGACTTGATCTTTGCACCAAAAGGTCACTAAGCTCCACCACCACAAGTGTCAACACATTAAGAGAACGCCTGAAGTAAGGGCCATTTGAACACTGAGCGAGTCTTTGTTCCGCTGTGCGCGCGAAATCCTCGTGGATATAAAAGGAACCGATAGAACTACAGAGGCGAGCCCTTGGAAGCCATTTAAAAGAAGACGTGATTTTTTGTGCAAGAAGTTTATTGGCCTGACGTTTTGCAGCTTTCAGCAATTGCTATGAGTGAGAAGATTAAGTTTCGATCGTCTGACGTTTAGGATTTTCTTTATTTACTGTGGACCAAGAAGCCAGGATTCAAGCAGCTCGCCACGTAAGAATTTCGGCTTTTTCCGACCTGAACATTTGGCCTGCTCCTTTCGTGACCTGAGAGCTGGTGCCATTCCGTAGCCGCTGCTTCATGTTTGATTATCCACGTCCAGAGTAATCTCCTAGTTTCTCCCACGTAGTTGCTTTGTCCCCAACTGCATCAGGTCCTGTAGAGAACTCCAAACGTTTCTTGTTTAGGCAGTTGTGCTTTTACTCGCACTTGACGCTTGATACTTGCCTCTGGGTAGTGTGCAACTCTATATCTAATTGATGTAATAAGACTGCTGATAGATACCGAGATGTTCTTGACATTCAGAAGCGTTCATCAAAATTGGGGAATAATGCGGCCTTGTGTCTCGCGTTGCGTTTGCATATGCACCTTTTGACAAAGTTTTACGCGTAACCCCTTACTCTTAGCATCCGTCGAAGGTACTGCAATTTGGCAAGCTTGTCTTTTGGTTCCCTGTGGTGCGTATGTCGATATAGCATCCTTTAGAAACTTTTTATGACTGGTTGGGTGATTGTTGCTGAAACTCAGTACGTGTGTCGTATTTGTCGCTTTCCTGAACGCATGAGCTCTTAGGCCACCACAGTGGTCGCCGCGGACAATGACATCAGCACAGGCCAACTGGTTGCTTTCTCTCTTATCGTTAATTGTGTATCCGGGATGGCAGCGTCGAGCCATTCTTTGAATGCTCACAACTGATGCCGTTTGATGACGAGAAAGGTATCATCCACCTACCCAGTCGAACATTTTGGTGTGTGGTGTCGGAAGACCGGCGGCTCCGGTCGTTGCGAGACCGCCTCGACTAAAAAGCACGGCATCGGTGAACCCATTGGTGTACGGGGCCTCGGACAGTTAGCCATTCTTAATAACTCTTATTAGTTTGGCGGCAGGCTTATAGTTAGACTGCCCGTGTAAAATTCTCTGAATATTTATATAGAAACGTAGCGTTATATAGAACGCTTTATGTAAAATGCATATGGTATTATTCATAGAAATATATCCATAATAATATTGCTTTAATTAACCTATTTCTGAAAACCTCGGCGGGATTTGAACAGAGAGTGCAAGGATTTAATCCACTGTCTTTTTACTACACCACAAAACCCCCGCACATTATTGAGAATGTCGCCGACGGCCTGTCATAGAGTTGTTGCTTTAGGTTATCCAAAGTTTTTAAAATGGACAATAATTGAAACACTCTGTCCACTTTCGCCGATTTCGTTATGAAATTAGTTTGCGCAGGCATTTTGAATCGGCCTTTTGCCCCTTCCCCCCTACTGTCCAACTTTTATAAGAGCTGGATCAGGGTCCTTTCAGAATCTAACCAACTTCTCTTTTTCTTCACTGTGTCAGAATCAACGTCTGTCTGTCGGTCGACTCAGTTGATGCAAGACTGTTTTCCGCAGCGTATAATGCAGTCAGCTCTCTCTCCTACGACTGTCCGTTTTGTGGTGAGAAATCCGCCAACGAACGATCGATGGCTGAGGAGGTAGAACATCCGTTGCTGCCAGCCTGCACCATATGCCAGAAATCGCACACTTGCGGGCTCCTTGTAGGCCATCTGACTGCCAGCTTCCGCATCAACATACATCTACCCACTGCGTACACGTTAGCACCAACGGGCCGCTGGCAGCGGGATGTAGCCCGTGTGCGCATTGTGGCCGAAGTTCGTGGTCTGCATGTAGTTGCCGTCGAAGGTAGTCGATTGTCGTTTTTACTAGCCAGTTGCTACTGACTTGGAGGATTATAGTGCAGTGAACCTTGAGCCGTGTGGTTTATTTTGCAGAACTTCTACCCGAAGACTTTTTGCCGTCAAACGCTGATACCGTCATGGCTGCTGAGGAACCATCACTCACTAACCCAGCTGCAGAATGGACTTTTGCACAGCAGGATCACAGTGCCCTGGCAATCTCCTTTCCCTCTATACAGCTTCAATTTCTTCCGCTTCCAGTTTCAATAGGGCGTCAGGCGAACAACTCTGCAGCCGCCGTTTGCTTTGAGGTTTTGCGTTCGCCGCTCAGTCGGCAAGTCCTATTGAAACGTTTATGAAAACAAACTGTTCTACTGTCTTGTAATGAGTAGGGTATATGGATACGTTTTTGATCTTCTTCAGGAGTCTGATGGCGAGCATTGGTGGACTCAAACTGTCGTTTACACATTCATCTGCACTAAACAGTGAAATGAACCAAACCACAACCAACATGGAACCCCTCCATAACTTGGATCCACAAAGAAGTAGCCTTCTGCGAGATTCTGTGGATGCACAAAAGCAGCTTGTTGCCTACTTTCAGCTTTGTTACCTCTCACTGACCAGTGGCCTCGATCATGATCTGGCAGTCGCGGCCACGCAGGCATCCGTAGAGAAGCTTGAATTTTACTGGCAGGTAACTTCCTTCTTTGTCCAATTTATATTTTACGATTGTCTTTTGTCTCTCAGGCAGTCAGAACAAGGAAGAACATTTATAGTCAGTGACTGATCCTCTGAAATGTTAACCAAAACTCTGAACTTCGTTTTTGACTAGGAAAGTTTGCTTAAGTTTGTTTGTTATATCAATAATCGTGCGCAGAGATGCCAGGATTCCAGCTTTTTGATGCGCGTCCTTTAAGTTGCCTGCAAAACGTAGTACGCTTTCTTTTCGATTGCTTGTTGATGCCCGTACAACTTCAACTATACTTTGTAGGAATCATAATCAAAACATCCTTTCTTGCCCTAATTTGATAGTAAATCACATCTTTTTTAAATTGTATAATCGAAGAAAAATCGTCCTGTGGTTTTAAAAAAGTCTTCAATTATGAGATTTTTTAAGGCTGTGCTGTCTATTCATCGTATCCTCATGAGGAACACACTGTAGTAGACATTCATTGGAGAATTTTATGAGAATTATGTAGCGTGTTCTTAAGGACGGAGAGAACTACATGCGATTCCTAACGTGGAAAGTGTACAACTTGTAGACTGAAAATCCTAAATACAACTGCACAGGTGTAGATCGAGAATTAGAAAACTTCTTTTTAAAACATAAATATCGTTTTCCGTTGCATATAAAATTTGAAGTAGAAGAAGAATAAGTGGTTTTCTTTCAAACTAGTACAAGATTTTTTGCTTACGTCTCCTATAAAATGTCCTTAAATGTATAAGGCCATCGAACAGCAATAAAAAGGCATGCCACTTAAGTAGTCATTTTTTATTGCGTGGTTTTTCAGACGGCCGAAAAGGCGTGCATTCGAAAGCTGGCATTTTGGTGTGTTGGGAAGTATTTGTGGATTGCACGCTAAGCTGCTATAAAATATTAACAATCCAAATTCATTAAATGAGATCAATCACTGACTGTATATGTAACCACTTATCTTTATCCTCTAAATACAGGTACTGCCGGAGTTTTCGGATGCAATTTTGACAATCGTTGAGCCATCCAGCAGCCTCTCATATTCTCTCAACGAAATGACGTTTTTGACGAAACTAAGCAATGCGCTACGATTTTTGTTCACCTCCGCACCCTCCTCCCGATGTCCACCGATCGGCGATCAGGTATACAGCTCAGGGGCCGAGGTTAGCCTATTTCGGTTCATGTTTACTATCTGTCTACTTTGGATGAACTTTTCTGCTTTACGGCCGTATTCATCATTTTCATAGCCATTTGATAAGTAAGTTATGGATAAATTTGTAGTCGTAACATGTGACTGACAAAGATGGGTAGTAGTATTGATTGACAATTTGGAGTTTATTAGTTGGAGAGTTTGGCAGATTTGAATAATTCCTTTGACCCACTTGTTATAAACTTGGCGGCCTCGGTGGGATTCGAACCCACGCCAGCAAGGGAAAGGCTTTAGTACAGCCAATGCTCTAGCCAACTGAGCTACGCGGCCCCCGCCGGCGGGAGCCGTGAGTTTAATCACACTTGGCTCAAGTCACCCGCTCAGCCTACTGCAACGTTTGGCATCCACCAATTCTGATACAGTGCGCTGACTGCCCAAGCAGAATTCTTAAGCACTCAATCAAGAATCAACCCGATGACTACCAGGCACAAGTAATTAGTAGAGAATTTTGGCAGATTTGAATAATTCGTTCGACCCACTTGTGAAAAACTCGGTGGTTTTGGTAAGATTCGAACGCACGCCAGCAAGGGAAAGGCTTTAGTACAGCCAACGCTCTAGCTAACTGAGCTACGAGGCCCCATCGGGAGCCGTGAGTATGATCATCTACTAATTGCATACTCAATTACCTGTTTCTATGGCCGGTAAAGATAAATTATATACTTACACATTGGTGTTTTGCACCACATTCCGGGGAGCAGAGGTTTGGCTTCGGTGTTAGGTTAGGATTACAGTTAGTTTTATTCCTAACTATGTGGTTAGGATTTAGGGTATGGTTCGAATTGAGATTAAGGCTTCGGTTGTGGTTAAAGTTAGACGTAAGCAGGGTAAGGATGAGTGTTATGACCCCCTAAACAGGAACCACTCGCACTGCGGGTGACTTTTGTGGAAAATTCCGGGAAAATCAGGGTTAGGATTTTGATCAAGTGTTATTAAACGCACAGCTCCCACAGTTGGGCCTCGTAGCTCAGTTGGCTAGAGCGTTGGCTGTACTAAAGTATTCCTCTTGCTGGTTTTGGGCACGAATCCTACCGAGGCCGCCGAGTTTTTTACAAGTGCGGCAAATTATTTCGTAGTTTATTTGCCGACATAAAACAGGAAATTCATGAACCCGAGACAAGTGTGAACACTCATATCGTGCCCTTTAGTAGTTTTAAAGCTTTTTAGTTCAAGCCGACAGGCCGCAAATCCCTTGACATAAGCGGCAGAACGTTGCTTTCAATGACCATCTAAACCTTTACTCAAACTCGGGCTCGTCCCCGTCTGAGGCTTACCTGGCTGATGACGCCATGTAGGCTAGAAACACTGTTTGTTGTGTCTGTTAGTAGTACTTTCGCTTGCTAATTGCTCATTGCCCTTCGACTACCTGCCAGGCCCCTATAGCAACCGACTAGACAAGGAGCTCGTGTAGCAGTTGGTTAGACCGTTAAACTTCTAACCAACAGGTCGCCAGTTTGAGCCTCGGGTGCCACAACATCTGGGGTTGGGTATGGCTGGTTGATGACGGCTAATAAGACCGAAATTTTCATTCCAGTCTCCCTTGTCTTTGTCGGTAATGTCATTCTGTTCATGTTCATGGTTGTAATATTAATTGTTTATTATTGTGCGGCACGTTTCCAAAGTATGTACTTTTTTTACCAAATGCGTACAAAAAATAATAGTTTTGTACACGTGCTTATCCAATAACCCACCGTGTTACCGTATATCTGGGAACAGTCTTTCCTTCTGCTTAGTCCTGTTGCCTCAACTAGGTATCCTCTTCAATTTGAGGGGAAATTTGAACAGTTTGCTGAATGCTTGAAATGAGATTCTGCGTTCACCGGAGCTTGTAGCCGTTTCGAATTCATTTTTGAAAGCTCACCGCTACGAGGCGAATGCTAGGACCGCTTAAGTAAAAGTGGCACAATTTAAATGTTACACGCCTTTTTTTGAATTCTCTCCTTATTCTAAATTTCAGACTACCTTCAAGCCTAGGTTCTGGCAATTACAGGATCGGCGTGTGCGTCTTGCCTTTTCGCTGAAGAAGAGACCAGTCGGCACTGCGGACGCTATCGCTGTGGAAACTAAGGTAGGCCTATTCACACTTCAGTGTTTTCTTTAGGAAAGCGGGGCATTTTTTGTTGGTGCTTACGAATTCTCCGATGGTCATAATGTCTCATTGGTCAGTCGATCTGTCAGTCCCATTTATCAACGATTTTGTCAGTTTGGCCAATGGGATTGCTCGTTTTCCCCAATATTATGTGCGGAACATTGGTTGAGCGTGGGTGCGCGTTTTTTGTGCCTGAAGCTGCTATACAGGATCTTTGGAATCCCGGTGTCAGCGGCGTCTTAACCGATACCATTTCACTTCCTAATTAGGTAGCAACCGCGAATGCAGTGAACATCCATCCATTTAATCACGGTTAATATTTATGTACAGGGTGAGTTGATAAACACGGAGCGTCGTTTCATGCCAAGTACGCATATTCGGTTTATCAGTAGGACACGGAAAAAAACGGTTTGCTAAACACGCAGACGTAGACAGCCGCCTCAGATTTTACGAATAGCTTCATTGCGTTGCAAAGCCACGGACGAGATAGTTTTATGCAAAGGCGGACAGTTATTTCTGGGTTGTCTCGTATCATCAGTTCGGCGTGAGGGACCACACACGTAGCTTTCAAATAGTCTATTCAGCTTTGGTGCACAGTCCCTATAAACTGTCCCATTTAACCCCCACCCATTTTTAGGATGCCCGCGTATCGGCTCTGAGTTTGCTGCTGCTGCCTCAAAAGCCGGCGCCTGCCTTGCTTTTGTCTGTCGGTTCCATCTATCTGGAAGTGGATATTCCATCCCCGGGGGAAGCGCCTACTTCCGCAGGTAAGTCTCCGTGCGCACATTGCCCTCTTTCAGCCAAATTCTCATCAGAACTGGACTTCCAGACGCGCGCACGCCTCGGTCTGGATCTGGAGTTCTGCCATTTAAAGACCCTCAAACAACTGGCAGCACCACCGTCCACCAAAGCATCTTCACCGCTGCTGGCTTACTTTGCCCGAAAATCGTCCTCCCTGGAGCGGCACGTGTATGGTGACCTCCTCATTCTAAACGACTTCTCCCTCTGGGTAAGGCGCGGTGACCACCATCACTTCAAATTTGAAAAGGTTGACTTCGCAAGTGTCGGGGAAGAGTATGAGTAAGAAGTTAAACGAATATAAAATAATTTACGTAGTTCGAAAAACGCTGTGGTTAAGAGAGATTATTTGGGTGGGGTTAGAATATTGATGATCACGCCCACTTTTGACTGCGCCTGTCTCCGGCCGCCCTCAAGAAGCACTAAAAATGTCTCCTTAGTTAGTATGATTTTTTCCTTTAATTTTGAATGCCATTTAAATGTAAACATAAATCATAGAAGGCACACAAAAAATCGTCTCTTTTACTGCTTTTGCAGCAACTTTATTACTCTTCTTCTTGTTCTTCCTCCTACTCCCCTTTTTCCAATTTTTTTTTCTATGAAGAAAGCGCATCTTCCAATTTCCTAAAGTTTCTAAACTCCTGATTGATTTTCAACCCTACTGACCGTTGCGTTTTTGTCCAAGATTTCAAAACCTCAGCATGTACATTTTCCATGTTAGAAAAATCATACATTTCTATATCCTATTGGGAACGTCCTGTATAGGCGTCATAAATTTTGCAGTGGGTATAGACCACTTTGATAAATAAATATCCTACTTTGAAACCCGAAAATACCGCTTATTCGAACAGTGAATCTGAAGAAATCATAATTCGTTACGAAATGAGTCTGGTAAAGGATGACGAATATAAAGGATGTTTTTGGTGCATGGGAAAAAGCGAACGCGTTAAGTAGTCATTTCGGTCGAACTTGCTTATATATCCGTCTCGTCTGATGTTTCGGATTCTCTCTCTGGAACGCAGCCTCAGAGACAGGTGTAGATAAGGGTGATAGATGCACTAGGTGAGCAGTAGTGGTCGCGCGATCACATGCTTACTACAAATAGCAGCTTTCGCGATCACCGCTGGGGGTCGTAATTGATGCGATGATGGCTTGGCCGTTCGCATCCGAGTCGTTAATGGCCGTGATTTAATCATCCATGTTGGATGTGGGCGTGATAATGACTCGGCAATTTGGCTCACTGCCTGAGTCATGGTTTCCAGACCCACAGTCCATTAACAAGCGCAACGAACTCCCCTTCTCATATTCCGTGTTGAGCCCTCGGCTGAGCCGGGGAATGAGTCACGTGGGGAGGACGTGGGCGAACGACACTTCCAATGCCAGTGAGCCAACCACGGCCATTAACGACTTGGACACGGACGGCCAAGCCCTCATCGCATCAATTACGAACCCCTTTCCCAGTGGTGATCGCGATAGCTGCTACTTGTAGTACACATGTGATCGCGTGACCACTACGTACTGTAAATATTGCTCACCTTCTGCATCTTTTACCCTTTTCTGAAGCTGTCTCTGATGCTGGGTTTGAGATAGAGTCCGAAACGTCAGGCCAATAAACACCATGTTCCAGTGATCGCCTCTTCTCTTTGTGAACTGCTTCTTGGAAGTCGCCTGTTCGCTTCTATTTCGCCTAGACACCGTTTCACCTGCAAATGCATGCACTTCTTTAACTATTAGGTAGTAAGTTTGTTTTACCGCAGTTTTCTTTTATGATTTCCAGTGCCACAACCAGACTATCGGCTTCCGAGCTTCAAATCTGCAGGGCGAACTTTCGTCCAACGTGGCCTGTGCTCTGTGGCCCCTGCTACCAGAGCACCCGCCTCAGAAAAACCGCCACCACGCCTTCCCGAATGTCAATCTAAGGGGCTGGAAGCTTGACGGCTGTCTTGAACGGTTACATTTATTTTTCGTCTCCAGTCGAGGACGTAAGTTTTTACTTCTCACATTTCATCATCTAAACGTGTTGTCCCCCCCCCCCTTCCCCCTTTGTGATATCTGTATCTCCCCCCCCCTTCTGTCTCCACCTCTCAGCATTCATCAAACTCGGCGTGGAAGCAATCCAGTGTCTCGCCTCCCCTGTTCCTCGCTGCTCACCTTCGCGGTCCACTAGTCGGACCTCAGTGCATGCCGCTGTCCCCTCCAAAAGCGAACACAGACTCGCCTACTTCGAACTGTCACTGTCTAAAAGTTGGTGTGACTACGCGGGCAAGCTGACTGGCGACGAGGTGGGTGAAATACGCCTTGAGCCACCGCCGCCGCCGCCGTCACAGGCAAGGACTGAAACAGCCGAGGGTCGTTTTTGCTTCTTCAGCCTAC
The DNA here is from genome assembly GCA_017591395.1 of Schistocephalus solidus. Taxonomy (NCBI): domain Eukaryota; kingdom Metazoa; phylum Platyhelminthes; class Cestoda; order Diphyllobothriidea; family Diphyllobothriidae; genus Schistocephalus; species Schistocephalus solidus. Next base: position 39,594 of record WEDG01000962.1, on the reverse strand, counting down.
CGCCCTTCCAAGTCTCGTGTTTTGGGTCAGAAAAGGTGGGTGCGCTGCGCGCCCAGGCCTGCTTCTTTAGTCCACCTTTTCACTCGCGCCCTCCTGATGTTTACAAGAAAATTCCTTCTACGCAAATTCAACCCGCGCTGCGTCACTGCGCGCCCCAAAGTTCTATGGCAGTAAATAAACGACCGTTGGGGTGCACGAGCGAGTATTACATTTTTTGGAGGTGCACAGGCATAGGCAAATACACTACTCGAGGCTGCCTAAAATGGGTTAAAATTTGTGAAATTATTCACCATAATGGCAGCACAGGTATACTAGCTAAAAGCCCAGACACACGTGTTTTGCCGATAGTCTGCCGCTGCATGGCACAGTTGTAAGGGGTTCGGCTCATCAGTGGGCCCCCAACATTCCCTGTGTGCTTTCTGGTAGATACATCAGTTTTGAAATTTCAATGTTTATTTTAATTTCCTCAGAAATTAATTTTTAACCTGTAGCTGATGAGTTTATTCAAGGGTCCATAGGTGCAGCCTCTGGCTGTTGGTTTATGTTACCTCACCGAAGTCAGGCGTGGTTCTGTGTGTCGAAAAGCCTTTTGGCCATGATCAACACTAACGACCATTCGCCTTTTAGGCAGATTAACAATGCTAACAAAGGCAAGGGAGACTGTAATGACCATTTCTGGCTCCTTAGCCGTCATCGGCCAGATATACCCAGCCCCGGGTGGGACCACACCCGAGGCCCGAATCCGTGGCCTTTTGATCAGAAGTCCAGCGCCCTAACCATCGAGCCACGGCTCGTTGTCTTGCCGGCTTAGATAGTCAACATTGACATTTGTGGATGGACGCTCACCGATCGCTAACGGAAATCAATCGTTCCGCTCTGCCTTGTGGCTCACTCTCGATCCGGTCATACTCAACACCAGGTGGTGCACCACCCGAGGCTAGAACCCGCGATCTGTTGATCATTGCTGGGCACGTTGTCTTGTCAGTTTAGATCAGGACTTTTGACATTCATTGACGAACGCTCACCAATCGCTTACGGAATTCACTTGTGCACCCTATTTCCAGCTTTCAGGAACCAAATATCAGCTGAGTGACACTCATAAGTAGAATGTGAACAATTACTATGGGAAGGAGAGTGATGGACTGGTTTCGCTCATTAGACACTTTTAATAGTTGAGGACATCTGTCCACTGCAAGTGGAAACTTTCTGTACATTCGGCGTTATTTAAATCTTTCAATAGAGTAGGAAATTAATTGGACTGTTGGATTTCACCCTACTCTTAAACTACCCCAACTTTGTGCGCCATACTCTCCTCTCACATTTCGATCGCAACAGCTCATGAATTAGGCCGACTAACATACGTTTACTGCCTCCATATTTTTAACACCCCCCCCCCCCCAGTTGATGGAGGTGACCTTCTCCGAGTCTCTTGAAATTCACTGGAATCCGGCGCTTCATCTCTGTTTGATGGAGTTCTCTCTGCTGACCCACGCCTTATCTAGGCTGCTCCCCAAACAGACGCCCACTGCACCAGTTAGAGGGGTGAGTTTTTACTGCATTAAGCGTAGCCAGCCTCCCAGAGTGCAGTCAAAACCTCTCCTACCTACTTAATGCTTTCTTTCTTACACCCCCCCGCCCAAACTCACTTCAGAGGATATAGCGGGAATCCACAAGGGCATTAACCATCTTTCCCCTTCCTTAATTGGGTAAGGAGAACTTCTACAGAAGAGAAACCGCTCGCAATGCAGTTGCATCTTGAGACTGGACCATCTCCCACCCCACCCCCCCCGGAATTTCGAAAAGCTTGAGGCAGTTGAAATTTTGTCTATCTCAGGTGCTCCACCCTACCGACGACCGAAAATTTAGGGAAATGAAATGTTAATCGGCAGTCTCAAATGCGTTTTCGACTAGGAAGGATTACTTAATTGTGCTTTTAGTGTTGATTAGCATGCAGATGTTTGAGAGGCGCCAGTATGCCGGCTGTTACCCGCACTCCTTTCTAGACGCTTGCAGACACCGCTCTGATTTATCTGTTTTTCCCCGGCTTTTGAGGGCCGAAATATTTGTTTTCTCTCGACGTTAACTTGTGTTTTGTGTGCATTTTAGTTTGCCTGGTACATTTGCCTGCACAACAGTGCTGCTACTGAGATCGTCTTTGAATCTCCTAACGCTGCTCACGAATTGAGTCTGGTCATTTTGGATCTGAATATCTTGATCAATCGAACGAGCGGGCGTCGGGAATTGCAGGCCCTTTCAATGGTTATCAGCTGTGACAAGCACAATATCTTCCTTTTCCAGGTTGGAATTTCAATCATTTACGATTTGCTTGCAGTAGTGCCAAGTCTCCTTCTGACATAGGTCTGTTTGTCATTTTGTTCTGCCAGAAAATTGCCCTTCTCTGGAATCCGCCAGCTGATGCACACCGCAAATGGGCAGTGGGTCTCTCGGCCCAACTTAATTCATCCATGTGAGTGCTGCCTACTGACACATAATTAATAGCACTTATTAACACATATTTATGCTAGCCTTCTGACAAACCGTTTATCCATTGCAACTTCAGCGAATTCCACATCGACCACCTGCGCGCAACTTTCCCGTATAAGTACAACTTCTATGCCTGCTACGACGAGGTATGTGACGTTGTTTGACATCCAAAATTCGCCCCTTCAACGTTTACTACTGATGTGGTCCTTTTTCGCACTTTTTTGTTAACTTGCCCTCCTATAGTTCTTGAAAATGCGGAAGATGTCTAATCTCCTGACGTCGGAGGGTTCAAACCTTTTTGAGGACATAAACAACCTAAGTGGTCTTTCCGCGCATGTAAAAGAAAGCGAACCTGGTCTTCGCCGTGACTTAATTTTGCGCCTTAAGGTGAATTCCGCTCTCGCTTGTTTCTCTGGTTTAATTTTTGTACTCTTTATGCGATGCTATGCTTTATTTTTTCTTTTGTCAGAAATTCACACTGGAGTTGAAAGATGATCCTTTCGAGTGCAAACTATGTGACGATTTTGTCGTAAGTTTTCTAGCCTTAGCTGTCTCTCCTGTTCGTCTTTCCTTCCTGCGGCGTTGTCTGCTTTTATGTTTGTTTGGCTAAGTCACTGGTTAGCGTAGAAACTGTCTGGCTTCCGCATCATTTTCAAAAATCTTACATATAATGATGCAAATTGGTATTGTCTTTCAAAAATTCTGAACAGTCTCCAATCACCTTTAAGTAGTAGTGCATTAGCTTGGTTACTTGCATTAGCCGTCCATCGCGAGTCTCTGTGGTGAATAGTAGGAATAGATAGTGTGCCGGTCAACATCACTACCATGATCAAGGCCTACTGTCGCTCCACTACTGGGTGATTTCTCTTCCCTAGCAATTTTACTTGATTCGGTTTTCGACAAGGATGCCTCCTGTCGCCCACTCTGTTCAACTACGCCATTTACTGGATCCTCGGAAGGGTCCTACACGTTTCTGACGGTGTGGAATTTGCACACGGACGCAGGCTGATTGACCTAGACTACTCTTAAGATATCGCCTTGCTAGCATCAAGCTTTGGTGATCTATAGTCTGTGGTGTCACGGGTGAATTAGATCGCCGCATCAGTCGGCCAATCTGTAAACGCTGGGAAGACCAAATTATTTTCGAGCTGCATGCATGACCAGGAGAAAGCACCCCTCGGGATTAACTGGCTATCAACTTGAGGAAGTAGACAGTTTTCAATACCTTTGGGCAAGGATACTGCCCAATGGACAGAGTAAGGATGTCGTTCTCTCCCGAATCGACGCTGCTCGCCGGGTTTTCTCCATCCCTAGATAGTGCCTATGCACTTGACGCAACCTCTCCGTCGCCCCGAAGATCCGTGTATACCGTGCATCCATCCGGGCGATCCTCCTTTACGGTTATGAATGCTGGGCTTTGTGGGTGGAAGATGAGCAAAAACTGGAGGTATTTGAACTGAGGACTATCCCTCGAGTGAAGTACACTGACTTCTTATCAAACGGGTCAGTCTACACTCGCTGCGACTATATCGCGAGGATATCTCAGGCTATCCAGGAGGCATGGCTGAGGTGATTTGGACACGTTCTCCGTCGTCCGCCTCAAGACCACGCTTATGCTGTTCTCGATCCGGCGTCGTTGTCCACCTGGAGGTGTCGAAGAGAAGGTCAACTCAAGACCTAGCTCAGCACGGTTCGTCGAGACATGGAAGCAGTGCTTAGATTTAAAGTGACGGTTAGGTTAAAGAATAGGGTTGGATAAAGAATTGGGATTAGGCTGAGGTTAGTCGCTGAAGAAGAAAATGAGTTGAAGTGTCCAGATCCGCTCCCGCAAATCGTCACGACGCGTGGAGAGGTACAATACGTGATATCATCGAGGCTGGCTAGATCAGGCATGGCCGAAGCCGCCGCACCAAGTACGAGTAAGTTAGCTGTTAAAGAACAGGAGCACATCGTAAACACCGTCTTAATTAGGCCGGTGATTGTTCCGAGTCAGACTCCAGTTCCGCAGAATAGCCTAAAAACAAGCGGTCTGCTGGTCGAAAGTTCGGCCGCACGGGTCTTTGGCTAGTTTGACTCGTACGGCCTTAGCCAGCCTCATCCTGTGGTGGATTTTAACTTGACGAGCGCTTGAGGAAAGCCAGGCACAATTGTGTTTTTATTAGTTTTTGTTCGCCAGCTGGCCCCAACTGTAACGTCGGTCTAGACGCTTGTTCAGGCATTTAGCTCGTAGGCAGCCAATATCTAACACTAACTACCCCTCCCCCTACTATATGCACCATCAGTCATCGCCAGCTGGGGGTACACGCTGGTGTATCGCAGTCTACACAGAGCAGGACAATTCGCTTGAAATATGTCGGGAACCTCCCCAAAAGGGGTGAAAAAAAAAAGAAGAAGAAAATGGCTCAGCCTTCAGAAAGCCATTCGTCAGGGCTTTTCCATTGCATCTCCTGGCATATAGACCAACTGCTAATCACTAAAAGGCCAGTGGCTACTCGAGTGGGCGAAGACAGGGCCATAACTTACCTCCAGCAAAGGAAACCATTAGGGGCCCGCGCAGAGAGACAATCCCACCCCCTTTTCCCACTGGGTCCCTTGATGGGTACGTCCCTTACCCTGAAAAATGTTTTCGTTTCCTGTGGTAGTTAGTAGAGAAGGACTACCACCGTAACTTGGCGAGGGACAGCGGTGACCCTGCACTTTCACCTCGTCCTTCTTATCCTTGTCTCGCACACTCATTATGCTTCAATGGTAAAGCAAGTCAGCCTGACTAGAATTGATTGTAGGAGCCGCCCTCTACACCGGCCACACACGTGCTGACCCATCTTCTGATTTTATGCTGACCACCTGAACTGTGGCCCTGCCACTCTGTGCTTATGTTGCGTGTGGTGAGATGGCTGTGGTAAGGTTTTAGCTCCGTCACTCCTTCTGGAGTTTTAAGTGCTTGTTTACAACATTTTACCCTCTAAGACCGATTCCCACACTCATATTCCTTCCTGTAGGTACTTTTGGATGAATATGTCGAACAGCAAAAGCGCCTCACTTCCATGCGAACGCAACTCGAAAATGCTGCCAAAGAAGGTATGCGTCTCTCCGGTAAGTCCATCCTTCACCTGAAGATTCTCCTGTCACTAGCGACGGTATCCGCCGCATAGGACCGATATTGTGCGCATGAATTCTTTTGAAGTGGGGCAACCTCCCCTAAACGGGCCGCGTGGTAGATGCACTGAACAAACACGGGGGACAAATCAGGGTATGGCAGGCTTTATTATAATTTGGGATGAGCTCCCTTAACAAATGCCGAACATGGGGGGAGGGAGGGAGTGCGCGTGCTAACCATGGTCTAACGTAGGTACCAGCTCATGTCGCACCACACACTGTTGCCATTTATGGCTATGGCATCCATTATTATTCTGCGAGGCGGTCCCATAACAAGTGCCGAACATGGGGGGTGTGGGTGCCCAACTTGGGCACGCGTATGTGCAGGCTCATACCGCACCACCCACTGTTGCCATTTATGGCTATGGTGGGATATGATTCACCTGCACCCGACCCTGCCTCCGGTCTTCTTGACAACGTCTTGACACCGGGCTGAGGCGGATAAGGGAAGAGAGAGTGCGGTGGATACAGTGTAAGTCTGACGAAGAAGAAGAAGGAGCGTTCACCGGTAGAGGTATATTGGTTGTCTGACGTTTCGAGTAGTTATTTCGTCTACCCATCTTCAGAGACTGAAGAGTCATGTTCGCACCTCCCACTATATGCCATTGTTTGCATTGTTCCTGGCCTGTCAACACTGGTTGAGCGCTGCGTCCCCCTTGTGTCGATGTTGTCGTCACCCCACCGATCGCCTGTTCTGCCGCGTCAGCTTGTGTCGACCGCCGCGAGTCTACTATCACTTAAAACTACTTTGCACACAAGTCACCGTCCCTGCACCACTCTTCTGTGGAGCGTACGGTGGACATCGTCAGATTACGACGGTTGAACTGATGAGTGTGGCAGACTTGCAAAGCATCTTCCGCACTCACTCTCCATTACCAGCACATATTCAGGACACCATTTGGCTGAGGAAACTAGACAGCCTGTGTGCACATGCCACGAACGACCGGATCCCCAATCCCTGTGTCAGGCTTCTGTGAAGGCGATTCGGGTCTCACATAAGTAAAAGTGCCATATTTGTCACATCGAGTAGTGGCCATCGCAGCCTGACTCTCAGCTTTCAAAACGCCATTCATATAAATATACAACCTATGCCGAAGGATCTTTCTTTCCTGTTTGAAATCCCCTATTATTTTGATCTTGTCGTTATTTCCACAAGCTTCGAGTCAGAAGAGAAGGCCTGCAGTTGGTTCTATAATCAGGCTCGAAAAAGTCTCAAATCTCAAGTCTTGAAGCACTTGGGACGAACAAGCAGTTATCTCACCAGGTGCAACCATATGTGATGAATTCGTGTGAACCTGATTTTATCTGATGGCATAGCATTTGCATCCTGAAATTAGTACAAACCCTGTGCCTCCATTACCTCTATCTGATGATCGATTTTAATCATAATCCGAAACGCATGCCAATAAAACTCTTGTTTAAACAACCCCAACTCCTTCTTCTCCGTTGTTTTATTTTTTTAAATCCTCTTTTTTCTCTTATCCACAGATGCTCAGACCCGAACATGTATGGCACGCCTAGAATTGCAGAGAGCAGACGAATACATTGCCCGTCTGCGCCGCTTCTATGTGGGTTACGAGATGGCCGATGATCTCTTCACCTGGCGCATGGAAAACGTTTGTCTGCAGGCTCTCACTGATCCCCTGCTGATCGGACCCGCGAATGTTCTGCGACACCTTCGAGAAATGGACTCGGTCAGGTAGGCTCTGAATAGCGGCAAGGGGGCCTTAGAAGGCGGTAGGAAGTGGGGAAGGAAGAGTTAACGTGACAGATTTGAGTGAGAAATTCGACGACGATCCAATGGGCAAGCCCTTAGCTTTTGTTACCATAACGTGCCTGCTTATTTGATTTGAGTATGCATGTTATATTAGGATGACGTGTCTGGCTGAGCTTAATAAAACGCTCAAGGGGCAGTTTAAGGTTAGGACTAGGATAAAGAATTAGTGTTAGGTTGATGTTAGTGCTTGGTTTAAGTTTGCCTGCCGCAGACCGTGTTACCCAATCCAACCTTTTTTAACCAGTAATCTAGGGTGTCCTGTTTGCGCCCATTTAGACGCCCCTAAATTGTATATTTCATATTTCGCGTCTATTTCAGCACGTATGCTAGAAATGCACATATTCTCAATGGCTTCCGAAGACTCCCTTAACTGCCTTACTCATCTACTGATAAATGCAATATTAACAACCCGTTTTGTAGGAGTCCTTGTGCTCTATTTTCTCGGTGGGACTTACATATCGTATGCGACCGTAAATTTCGTAATTTGAGTGATCCGATCTACAGCATGCTCCAGATCAAGAAAGAGTAACTGGAAAAAACAAATTAATTGTGGATAAAAGTCTCAAAATTCATGTTAGAAAGGAACTATTCAATATGAGAGCCATTGGTAGCAATAACTTCTTCGATTCTCGGTCTGAACTTGGCGCACGTGTTCCTGCTGCTCTCCGATGACATCTTGTTGCAGTCTCGATCACTGGAGATCTTCGGGGCTTCAATGCTGTTGTAAGGCTTGTTGTCGGCTTTCCCCTCGACATGCGCCCAAGTGCCGTAGTCGAGGAGATTTATGTCTAGCGAGGATGGCAGCCACATATCATTGGGTCAGAAATAAGGCATGTGGTCTTTCAGCCACTTCATGTCTTCCGTGACGTATGTGGAGCTGCGCCATCTTGCTGGAAGGCCACATTGGCGTCTAGAGTGTAGTTTGAATCTATCCAAGGTTTGAATGCTTCTGAAGAACATTCAGGTACACGTCTGTGTTCACGTTCACCCCGGCCTTGATGAACACAGGGGGTATGACTTTGCCGTCGGAAGCAATCAGATAAAAGACTATCACAAACGTGGGATCTTTGGTCTGAAACTTGTACTTTTGGGCTTATGTTGTGATCTGTTCGACTGTTGCACACCGAATCAAAAATGAAGAGTCTTTCGTCGGAGTAGAGCACCATTTGTTGCCCTTTCTCAAGGAAGCATGAGACTTCTTTTTTTTCAGTTTCTTCTATTCCACAGCCTCAATAACGGTATGCTTCTTGACTCAGCCTCCAGGTCCTTTTTCACGACATTCCTGACTGTGTGCTCCGACACTTCAAGCTCCGAAATCATCTTCGCCTTCTCCAGGCTGGATTGCAGCCAGTACGATTCCTTATAAGACGAGGGGTATGATTTTTTACCACTGCCAGGCTTCTTGTCGATGCGGTCGAACTTCTTACGACAATCGATAATGGTGTAAACGGTTGATCTGGTCATTTCCAACTTTGCGGCGATGTTCATGGTCGAGAGGACATTGAGACTGAGCTTTATAACTGCCTCGTTATTTTTGAATGACAAAAACATTTTAAATAGTTTTCTAAAACACTGTTATTGTATTGTTACCGCGGTTTCTGAAGGTAAAAGCCTGGATTTCAATACAAATATTTTCAAAAAGTAGCGGCAAAAATATTAAGAAATTTTCGGTCGTATACGATTCTAGGCCCGATATCGTTAAGGCTCCTTCGGTCCTCTTGTCTGTTTACCGTGCACATCCAGAGACTCCTTTTATTCTTCAGCCCGTGGGGCGATGATGTCCTCTTCACGGACTTCCTCCAGTGCTGGTGTCGCATGATCCAGCTGAATTTGGGTCGATGCTCCTTTAACCTCCGTGACTACCCAAAACCCCTCTTGAACATTACCGGCCTTTCACTGACTGGGCGGTTGGGATTTGCTTCGCGTAAAGCTGACTGGTTAGGTAAGTCAGTAGTGTGGGAGCATGGTGTATTGCTGCTGCCTCGCTCCCTCATCCCCTCTCCCTGCTCTCCGTCGTATCGTCAGACCCCCCCTCCACCCCATCCTCCACCGTGACCTTGAACTAACTAGTAAGCTTGTCTCCTCGACAGTTCAGCCGTCGGTTTCGAAGATGTCAACCGTATTCTCCACAGCAGAGTGGTGCAGGGACAATGACTTACGCTGGATTACAATGAGAGTAGACTTTCATTGCATCTACCTCACTTTCTCTTCCACCCCTACCTGGACCCGGTGTCAAGACAGAGTTAAGAAGACTAGAGGTGGGAGAGGGCTTAGGCCCACGCGCTGTGGTCCAACGCAAACCAGAACACAATAGCAAAAAACAAGAGGCGTCTAGAAGAATAAAGAAGAAGAAGAAGAAGAAGAAGAAGAAGAAGAAGAAAGAAGAAAAAGAAGAAAAACAACAACAACTAGAACAAGAAGAATAAGAAGAAGCGAGCACTGGAATATGGTGTTTATAGACTTGGCGTTTTGGATTCTCTCTCGAATCCATTATCAGAGACAGTTGCAGATAACAGTACTTGAGCACAAGTTGCGCAGTATTTATAGGGCGTGGTTGCCAGACAACCACAGGCCTACTATCGCTGGCCGGTAAACTATGTTTCAATGACCGCCTTTTCTTCTAATGAGCTGCTTCGCCTGTTCGCAAGTTAGAGTTACTGTTAGGGGTAGTGCTCAAGTTAGGACACAGGAATATGTACCCTCCCTGTGCCGGGACACCTGTCGTACTGGGCGCTTGGCTGGTGTGGTGCTCGCACCCGTGTCCAACCGTCTTTCCTATAAAAACCCCAAATTTTACACTTTGAACTTACCTCCTGTCTCTTATTGGTCGAGTATTTCACTGTGTTCTTTTTATGTGGGACCTATCAAGTTCTAAAGCGCGTTATATTTCCTTCAGGCCAACAGGATTACTTGGTGGAGCCCGGTCCCCCCCTGGCCGTCACTTACCGTCGTCCGGCATATGACGCCAAACAAATTCTTCTACGACTTCAACGCAGGTGAGAGTCATCAATGAGGTCGGCCTCGAAGTTGCTAGCCTCGCCAGTTTTCTTGCCACTGCCCTCACACCCGCCCCAAACCGCACGCTGTATTTGTGCTCTTAACACCACCATTTTTATTGCCCCCTCCACATCCCTTCTACCTGCAAAGATATGCGCGAATTGTCCGTCTGCTATGGCGCCAACTGGGAGCCCACATTTGCCTGGCTGAATCTCCGATTGGACGATATTCGTCGAACCTCCCAGGACCCCTCGAAGCCTCCGCTGGGCTGGTGGGACCGCATTCGCCTCAACTACCATGGCCGACTGTTCTTCGCCTGTGGACGTATGGTCTGGCTCTATCCAACCTCTCTGGACCCCTACAATTCGGTGGAATTTTTAACCTGGCAGTGGTCTCACGTGACCGTCACGTGGCTTCCAGGTATGTGACATGATTGCCGCCCAAAGAGGCCGTTCTTTGCGTCAGAGGTGATCTAGTTTCCTTGGTAGGTAGTGACCCCTTGGCCAAGTCTTTGGCACCCTTCATAAAGCGTGTATATCCGATCGTAACGAGCTTCCGTTCTGCTTTTTGGTCTTAAGGTTCTAAGCAGGATCTCTTAAAGTATTACCTCATTCATTAGCAATACCTGATAATTTATATTGTTTGCTTTGCTCGCAGGTTTTACGAAGTTATTTGTCGGCACAGCTTCCGAACACGACCCGGGCTTCGAGGACACGATAGAGCATATTAGACGTGTCTTGATTTCAGCGATTTTACCCTGCCGATGTGCATAGCAGTATAATTGCGGTGCATATTCCAACATCGCTTACCACTCTTTCATATATTTTTTTTAATTTCACGTTTTCTTAAGCTTTTCCTACTCTGCGGACCTTTTGCATCCGAACTTCCCGTTTTTGTATGTACTACTCTGGCGTGCTCTCTTCATTTCTTCATTACAGGACAGATTGATATCAGGGGTGATTTGGATGTATTCTTTCAAACAGCCTCAAAGTACGATGGTGTCTGTCCACTGCTTCGCTTTCCCGAACTTATCTTTCGGTGAGTTTTTAAGTTTGCCATTATAGCGGTAGACACGATAGACAGCCGGCTGGAAGGCGACACAAAACAATGCGTACTGAAGTACATTTAGTAGGCAGTAGTGTATAGTAAGCCTATCCTTACCAAAAAATAAATTGATGCATTATAAAAAAAAAAAACACTCCCATCGATGGGATTTTACGAACATGAACTTCTTGAAAATCCCAGCTGAAACTAACACGCTTGCACTACATTTTAGTGCAATGTGATGAGGCTGTAAATTTGTGCGCACTAGCACCCCGCCCGCCTACCGTCTCGGTTTAGGAGACATGACGGTAGGTGTTGAAAGACCCCAGGGCTGGCAAGGGTGATTGACATCAATTTAGGCAGCTCAATTCTTTACTGCTTCATGTAGGTGTGTTTGAACAGAGCCAAAATTTGAACTCGGGCGTGCACGGTCCCAACCCCCCTTACCGTTCAAAAGATGCGCAAACCCTCTCCATCCTTTTTACTTTCACTCCCACCTCCGGTGATCCCATTTTGAACTATTAGTGGCTGGCGTTGAATTTGAAAGTATCCGCATTCACATGCTCACTTTCCGGTTTTGCTGTTTGTTCGCACCATTATATGAAACAGCACTCTAGCTAATATTAACTTAAAGCGTGTTTGGCCGTCCTTAGGTCGGTGTGAAACAGCCAGGAATCTGGTGCAAGATGCAGTGAAGGTCACGGAGTGTGCACTTCTAACACTAGTCACAATGCACGAAGTAACAGTGTGCCCATACCATCTACAGTTTGAGGTGTCGCTTGGAATCTGTCTTTCTGCCCCTAAGAATCATCACGTACACCCTCATTAATTGCCCTATTAAGCATGACAATACTTTGAAGTTTTTGTCCCAAAACCGCCATTTTGAAAACACTGTAAAGCCGTCAATGATTTGCTTTTGAACGCATTTTTCCCCTTTCGCAGAAAAGCGATAAGGTTCTAACTATCAGAATCGGGCAAGAGCTCTGATCATTCCAAGCTGTCATCCCGGAGTGTTGACGCACAGAACTTGTGATTGGACGAAGTGTTTCGGGCTTTTGCACGAAGACGGCATTTGAGAAAATTGACCGCCTTGCGCGAGAGGTTAATCCTTACTTCAACGCCATCTACTTCATTACTTATAGGCTTGACCTGGTGTTTATCCTCAATAAACTTCAACAGCATAGAAACCGACCTAATGCCAGGAGATGTCAAAATATTTTAGGCGGCTGTCGGTTTTGAGGTCGCGCCGTATATGCCATATCAGCTTCCCGGACCCCACGATTCTGTGTAACATTTTCCGTGTTAATAAGTGCTCTGGTTCACGACAATTGCATGGTCCACGATAGTTTGTTCCTTTTCGGGGCTACCTTCATCGTAAATCTGTGCCTGTATGGTTAGTATTTCGGTTAAAGAACGAATAACAGAAGGAATTTTGCGGAACTGAAGCCAGTGGCGTCCACTAGACAGTCTCTGTGTGTTCGCACTTGAAGCGAAGAACTTCCGCAATTGAAAAGCCGTCAATTGTTTCAAGCAGGTACACAGTTTTTGCCGTTTTACGCAGACTTGATCCTCAGAACAGTAAATTTGTTCCAACTTCTCAGATAACTATTCATCAACACGCCTTTCGCTTATCGAGGTTTATCGTATTCATGTCTCTAGCATTCCACCTGACCGCTGAGAGGGATAGATGAAGTAGAAAGTTTTCTAACTTTTATTCTCTGCGGATCGCGAAGTAAGCCCGGTTGCTGGATTTAGTTTCAGGTTGCAGTAGCTCCTTCTTTATATGGCTTTTGCCGCTCTTCCACTAAGTTGGGATCCAAGCCGTGTCCTCCCTTTTCTTGTTACGTAAAATCCGGGTTTTTCGTGCGCCGACCACGGGATGTGGTGGCACGCCTAGGCACTGTTTCACGCTTTGCCCTGCCACCTGCATCTGACCCCGCCTCGGCCTTCTTGACTCTGTCTTGACACCGGATCCAGGTGGGCCAGGAGGATAGATGTGGTATATTCAGCGCAAGTCTACTACCCTTAGAAACTAATTCGTGCGCAAGCCACCGTCACTTTGCCCATCCTGCTCCGGGACACACGGTAAACCTCGTCAAAATCACCGGCCGTACTGTTATCCCACTGAAATACCTTGCAAGGAATAGATATGTGGCTTAAATAGCAATTTTCTTTTGGTGGGTCAGTTATCTTGCATGAGTTAAAAAAATACTGTGGTTTACTTTTATTTTGAGAGCTGAAACCTGCCGCAGTTTTGTCTCATATGCCAGGGTCGTTGACTGTTCAGTATTTTTGGAGTTCAACTATCGTTATACACTTCACTGTAGGACGTACCTTACAAACTTTTACGATGATTACCGTTCCTCTTCTTACGTTTAGTACTCGTGCATATTTTGCCTTCCTAGGATCGATCTTGATTGGCTCTCCCATGGCAACCAATACGATCACCTCTCCGTAAAGCCGGTCAATCCAGCTCGCCTGGGTCACATTCCGTCAGCTGTAAGCTCCTTCTGTGTGACCTTGCTGCTTCATGCCATGCGCGACTACCGTAACGCAGTCTTCTCCTCCCTAAAGGTGCCCCATGACTCCTTCAAACAATTTCGCGGAAACCGTCTCAACCTCCGCATTAGCTTTCTGGCTCAGGAAGTACACAATGACACGCGTCCACGCTGTTTCATCTATACCAATGTCTTAAAGCTGTTTGACCGGCTCAAGATGTGTCTGACCCGAGTCTCCCGTCCCATTCGCAAAGGCGCCGTTTTCAGCTGCATAAAGCCGAAGAAGCCACTTTTTGGCCAACTCCTCCAGTACGTTCTGACCTTTCTGCTAGCTCGTTTTTCGTTCCGATTGCGGTGCTGCGTCCCACTGTTAACTGCTTGCGCTTTCAGGAACATTGAGGTGTTGCTGCAGCTGCCCAGCCTAGACATCACCTACTGGGTCTCCTACGCTAAAAGGATGGGCCTGCACATACAGGCTGGCGAAATCTCCTGTAGCGGCTGCCTCCAACTCCATGTGGAAGGTGAAACCGAGGTGCCTCTGCCGGCCTCCCTTCCCTCGGTTCTGCCCCTGCCCCCGAGCGTTTTCATTCTGCCGCCCCGGGACACCCTGTATTACCATCGTGGCCTCTGTCGACGTC
>WEDG01000962.1:0-22500 GCA_017591395.1 Schistocephalus solidus | reverse complement strand
TTTGTAGACTGAAGAGAGACCAGATAGTGCCTTTGTGGCAGAATTTGACCTGCCTCAGGACTACAAAATCACAACCGCCTTTCCGCCTAATACAGAATTCATCATTGTTTCGCTGGTGCGTTTCGAACGCGCCTGCCCCGTCCCGCTCCCCTTCGATTGCACTGTGCGCGTGCGCATCCCACGGGGCTGTGAGGCCTTGAACTCCTCGACTGCAGGCACTCGTGACGATTCCACTGCGTATCTGAACTCAGCTCCTTCGTTGGAGCGCAAATTATCGGTCAGTGCATCGCTTGAGGAGAATTCGGCTGCGCGTCGCAGGTTCTCCCGCTTTGTTCTCACGCACGAAGACGTAAGACCGTCGAACTCTAAATTTGGCACAAATTGCTACCTTTTTCTTTGTTAGTAAACGGTATTTTGTCTTTTTGTCATATGCACTTCTAGCTACAACCAGTCAACCGCGTGGAGGTACGGGAGTTTCGCATGCGTTGGAACGAGGAGAATCGCAACCTCGTCTACTCGATGATGAACATGTACAATCATGCGCAGACACTGAAAAAGAACCTTTCTGCTCAGGCACTAAAGTCTATTAGCCTGCAGCCAGGAGTCTACAGGTTCGAAGATCCTCCTTCTGTCTTTCAATTACCTAAGTCCTGTCTCTTGCTTCTGCCAACAAAATTCGCGGTCATTCCGGTCCCCTTAAAGACCACTTTTTGGACCTGGCTGCACTGTCTCGATCTTTGATGTCCTTGTTTTGATACCGGAACGTTTCTACAGTTATTACTTCCGCTGCTGCGGCTACTACTACTACTAACTACTTTTACTACGACCGTTAATCTCCATCTCTCTGTGCACTGATGCCTTTACTAACAATTATGGCAGTTTATAAGCCTTTAGGGTACTTTAAATTGAAATTATCTTGTACGACCTCTTGGTCCCCTCGGACTACTTTAGGGCTGATGTTTTTGTTCAGCTGGCCCTCCATGTCAACGATTATGGCTTTTAAGTGCTTCCTATCACATTCTCCCGGTGCGTGATCGGCGCCACTCTTATTGTCACCTGGTATACCGTGTGGGGACCGGGCATGTGTGTGGCACGCGTAAACGGACTGTTTAGCCTGGTCAACCACTGTGCTCGCACGTACTTCCGGTCGTCGAGACCATGTCGGGCTAGTAACGAGGCATAAGCATTTGCAGGTTGAATCTTGTCCTCACTCAAAGCGTGTGGAACAGGAACCGCCCGCAAAATATATGATCTTGCTCGAAATTCCGGAGAAATGGGGCTTAGGATAAAGGTGCGGGTTAGGTTTAAGTTCGGAGTTAAGGTTAGCGTCAGAAGTATATTAAGGGTTAGGGTTTGGATTGGAGTTAACTGTAGGGTTTGGGTTTAGTTTAGGATTAGAGTTAAATTTTATGCTGGGGTTATTGTCAGGGTTAAGCCGTGGAGCTTTTACCTTTAACAAAATTATATCGCAAAACCACATGTGTTAAGTGGGCAGGGCGTTCCATTTTCTCGTGTCCTGTTTAGGCGGCCTTACAAATTATCCTTACGCTCAATTTTACTTGAGTTGTAAACAAAAGTTTACTCAAAATAAAGACAATAAAAAAATTCTAAAAGCCCTTAGCTGGAGGATTAAAATGATATATAATATGAATGCATCAAGCAAAAAACAACATGACAATATATTGAAAACTGCGCTAACTGACGGAAAAATACAACAATTAGCGCAGTGGATCTCGCCGATTGAACTCTCAGACCTGACTTTTTTCACCTTCTCCCCTTGTCAGCGAGCATGGCGCCATGGTCGCGAGAACCGGTGGCCCACAGTTTCGTGGCGTCTCCGAGACTGACGACGTAGATGGCCGCAGATTTCCCTCCCTGTGGCCCACCACCCTCTGTTCTGCCGACGCAACCACATCCCCGGAGGAATCTGAAGTAATCTACTCTCGCCCTCAGTCACCGACGCGCGCCCAACGACAGGACGGCGGTAATGGCAGTGTTGACGGTTGCTCCAGCGCTCAACGTCTAGTTGACACAGCTACCGGCCTGGTGGATGGTGGCAGTCTCTGTGAACAGGGCTCCGCGACACCACCAACACGTCTCACTGACATACCCATGCTGGCGCAGTTGGTGGAGGAGGCGGAGACGGCCAAATTTTACGCCTATTGTGAGGAAGTAAGCCTTCAAACTGTTCCGCCACGCCCCCACCCTCCCTCTGCTTCCTACAAGCCCTTTACAACCTGGTCATTGTTCTCTCTCCTAGGAACCCAAGCAATCCGACGTGATTGGCCAGCTCCAAGGTATCTCACTGTGCGCGACCAGTCCGGTGCTATCCCGAAAATGGCATGTTGATTTCACAAACAGCCAGGCAAGTCACTTCATGTTTGGTTACCTCTACGATTACGGTCGATATTGAGAAAAAATATGCGCGATCACTGGGACGCGTGCTGCAGTTCCCAGCCCAGAACGCGAGTCGTCACTACGCCATGACATGGCGTGGACTCGGCCTTATCATGAACACCATCCCCCCTCCTTCTCCACCCCTACCCCTCCTTGTTAGACTACCTTAACCGCTTATTTGCTGTTTCATGCTCACAGTCTCTGATAATGGCCTCCTGTACGGGACCGAAAGCTCAGACCAGTGATCACGCGTTTATCTTTGCAATATATTCTTTAGGTGATTGCCGTAGCAATAAATAATAACTGATTGCAGGCTGCGAAACTGTTTACAAGGAATATCGATTAATTCGCACATCTGCTGCGATGGTCAGCCATCTTGGTAAATGGTTTCTGACTCGTATACTCGCATTTTTGGACATTTCTAGGGCACGCTATGTCACCTATTGTAAGATTCACCATAGGGATGTGTATTTACACTCCCCTCTCTTTTCTGTGGGTGCGCTTCCCCAATAACGCGTACCGTGTCATACTCTGGCTCCGTGGTGGTTCAGTATCAGTATATTTGTGGGAGATATAGGTGAGTTACCTTTGAATTCCCTATTTGTACCTGCGATTTGTGGTATAAGAAAAATAGTATCTCGGGCTGTTGACGAGGCCAATCGATATGAGCCAACTGGGTGGAACATATAGCAGTGCTCACTATAATATCCCCAGATCTTCTTTGTCACGTCCCAGTTGAATCACACTCTTATTATTACAATACTACTTCCTATATTTCAGTACTATTTTATAGCATTGTTTTATTATCTCAAACTCATCGCATATGCCTCACTCACGAGAATCTTGTCAACGCCAATAGCATGCACTCATGCTACCCGTAATATGTGACTACACGTTTATGTTTACTCTTTTCGATTAGCCAACAGCTGCTTATTTTCCGCACGCTATTATGTCAACCATCTTTTTTTACATTTTCATGATGTATCAGTACCTTTTTAGCCATACTGTAACCAAGAGAGAGATAAAAGGCGTTTGCCTATCTTTCCCTTTGTAAACTTAACTGAACTGAACATAGTTGAAAAAGAGCAAACAGCGAAAAAGAACTCACGGTGATATTTAGGAGGAAAAGAACGGTCGCCCTTGGGGTTTTCCAACGGGCGTCATCGCGGAGGTCACCTGGATCATCACCGAAGTGCGGAAGCTGCAGCCAGACACTCCATTGCTGGTTACAGCGTCCGCCGAGTGATTTGAAAAGGCAGAAATATCCGCCCAGATCATCCTCGGTCCGTTGCGGTTCAAACCAAGGAAGAACGTTCTTAGACCGCATGGACTATGGCCGCCAGGTTCGGCTAATGCGAGCATTCACTGTGTTACCAAGGTGTGCCGATAATTAAGCCCGGAAGTCCTCGGGGACCTCCGAATGGGAATTATGGGAGGGTGCGAGCCCTCGAATGCAAATAATAAGCATAAATAATTGTTACTCAAACATAGCTAGTAGCTTTATAAATACCTTATTTTCTGACGTCTCCCTTGTAGCTTTCAGTTCGAGTTGTAGCTCGTACAATTATATCGATCTAACTTTCGTCCTTTACAACTTTTCTTTCCTGCCAGTGTACTTATCCGAACCCGGCTGTGCTTGCTGATTGGCCTTTTCTGGCCTAATCTTGGTTTTCCCTCCGTCAGGTTATGCTAAAACCGACCGAATTCTCTGGCTACCTGATCGTTAGCGCAGCTAAGGCGCGTCTGGATTTGCTGGAACATCCGCCTGTTTGGCGTGATGCCCGTCTTCTGGCCAAATTCAGCCTGGTCGGGCAAATGGACTGTATGCAGTATTACGCCACGGTGGGCCAGGTTAGTCCTCTTTAAGTTTTTTTTCTCGTATCCTCCCTGATATTTGTAGGAGACCTTAAGGACCTCACATTTTTGGTACTAATGTAGGTGCATCTATGGCAGTTAGACCGTAACAACCCGAGAGCGTTCACCGTGCACCCCGAAAAGTGAGCGTACTGCCGGTAAATTGCGCGTGAGGTATGTAGGCACGCAGCATCCATTTTTACGTTAGGACGGCCAAAGGTGGGTTCGGGTGATGTGGCTGATGCGGTTAAACAGCATGGCTACGCGTGCCACAGACGAGCTGGCTCCCACAAAATGTACTACTTTCACAAAATACAGCTCGTACTTAACGTGCGTGAGACTGTAACAGCCCAACTAACGCCTGTCTCATACGATCTAGTCCTCACTGCACAAATACTTGTCGTCTGGACGTACGTCTCCCATCTCGCACAAGTTAAAATTTTATAAAGGCTGTACTGAGAGAGAGCCATTTCAGTCGGTCTCTCAGTTCTCGGAAGCACCGCGTTTTACTAATCGGTTGGCGCGTCCATGTGCTTTTAGTGAGGAAAAATGAAATTTTTAATTGCAAATATCTGGGGTTGAGTATGGCGGGCTGTTGACGGCTAAAAAGCAAGAAATGGCCAATCCAGTCTCCCTCATCTTTGTCGATTATGTTATTCTGCGTATACTACTAGCCGTTGAGTGGCTGGTGGCTGGAGCTCGAGATTGAGCCCCAAAGACGAACGGGATGAGTAAGTCTCGGTTTGGCCTTGGTTTATGCCGTCCCTGTTTTTCGCTTGTCTGTTAACGTTGTTCCCCATTCGCTAGTGTCTATGTGTGCCCGCCTATTTCCGGGTCGTCATATATTTAATAGAACACTATCACTTTCTGCAACTTTTAAATACGTTAAGCATAGTTTCCTGTCCTAGTGTCTCACTGTGGGACATCTGACCCGCCGGGCTTTCAGGTCCGTGCTGATACCGCTGGCTCTTACCGATCTCTTTCCCATTTGTGCACTGGTCCCTGCCTCACACAGCTGGACGCCTCGACTCCGGATCAGTGGCTCTCCACAGCCGATGTCAGCGACTGGTCTCACTTGGGCACTGAGTTCTCTCAGGACGCTCTCTCTGGCCGGCCGGAGGTTGTTGGCAGCGGTCATGCAGTTGGCGGTATTGTCAACGCCGCCTGTGATCCCACCATCGAGGAAGTCGCTCGTGATGGGGGAGGTTGTGGTGGTGGCGGTGCTGCCGCTGTCAGACGACCCATCCAACTCCAACGAATGGTCGGCCGGTGCGCCTGTCAGTTCTTTTACGTAACCTACAACCCCGTGGATCCGGCAAGCCTGCCTCCGCCGCAGATGGTACCGCCCCTCGTAAGTGTTTTCACTTCTTCACTCTGGTTTTCCTTCCTTTTTCTCTGCTTTAGAGATCAGGGATGAGCTGGCCTAACTGCACAGAATCAGACCACATTAGTCGTAGGATGTGTAATGTAGAGACTGAACCGGGTATGGTGCCATTCTACGTGTGCTTGTTTGCATGTTCTTCAGATCGGAATCCCAAAGCTGAAAAAATCGCCTGTACTCAGGTTAGCGTAAACAGGTCAACGACACTCCCCAGTTCCGCTGCTTTGGCCGTAATACTCACCGGAACCCGGAAATTTGTTATTTGGGGCTTTAAAGACGTTATACGATCAAATTTGCAAGCCTTTAGAGGTTTAAAATCGTGCATTTCGGCACATTCCTTTCTTTTTTCAGCCGCTTGAGGAGACCGAAATTATGCAAAATCCTGAGGGCGCAAACACCTTCACTCTGCTCCACCGCACTTTGAATATGTGCACCAATTCAGTGAGTCGCCGCTTATTCATCCTGTGTATGTATGTGGTCACATCCAGAGCTAGGACCGCCTACTAAATTGGCCCAATTTGGTCTCCATTTCAGATGCAGTATAACATGGTGTTCGATATCGTCAACGACCTACTGCTCTACGTCGAGCCCCAGCAGAAGGTACCCGCACTTCCTGATTTTCGCTTGTGTGCGAATAACACGTACTCAAAACGCTTTCAGTAGCACGTATTGTGTTTGTTAATTTGTCAGGAACGTTCCGAAAGAAATCGAGTCGGCCTCAGCTTGCTGGATGAACCGCAGTTAAAAGTGGCTATACTGCGTGACCAGGAGAGTCTGCGTTCCATGGTGAATTACCAGAGGCAGTCAGAGCGGGAGTTGTGGTCCATGTTGCGGGAAGTTGATCAGAAACTACACGGCCTCTCAACTGCAGTGAGGCCTTCTGCGCAAACCAGTTGCCGGTTTCCGCCACCAGTGTCTACCGAATCAGCTGGTGCTGCCCTGCTTGCTCGCTTTGATGCGGGGGAGCTGCCACCTGCCCTGGCACATGATCTTTCGAATATCCTGCAAGTTTTTACCCTCATTGAGCACTTTTCCTTTGTATTTCCCCTCCCCCGATGACTAGGTAGATGCGGCCTCGACCGCCGCGATTGCTGATGCAGTCGGATAACTTGATTTTTTTCTTAAAGGACTTTTGAGGAGAGCATCAACCAGCTGAAAGCCAGCATTGTGGAAATGAACTCTCTCCTGTCTCAAAGTATTGCCTATTATCAGCAGTTGCGTGTCCAGTCTCAGCGAAAACGTCTTCAGTTTGCCATGACTGTCCACGAGGAGACAACCAACAGAGGTACTTTTTATACGAATAAATTTTTAAAATCGTTTAAGTAGAGTGTAACCTGCTTGAAAATTTACGAGTAAAATTTATATATATATATATATATATATATATATATATATATATATATATATATATATATATATATAATGATAGTGTGGGGCTCACCGATCTGCTTAAGGAACATGTACGTTCCGTTGTGCCCTGGAGCTCAAACTAGAACCCTCGCAGGCGGTCGCATAGCGACGTGTAGCATATGTTGATAAGGTGGAACCGACAAAGACAAGGGAGACCGGAATGGCCATTTCTGGCTTATTAGCCGTCATCAGCCAGTCATACCCAATCCCAAGTGTGGCACACCTGGGATTCGAACCCGCGACCTTTGGTATTTGAGTCGAACGCTCTACCATTGAGCCACGGGCTCGTTGTTTTTGTCGGTTGTGATCGGGAATATGATGATAGTGTGGGGCTCACCGATCTGCTTAAGGAACATGTACGTTCCATTGTGCCCTGGAGCTCAGACTAGAACCCTCGCAGGCGGTCGCATAGCGACGTGTAGCATATGTTGATAAGGTGGAACCGACAAAGACAAGGGAGACCGGAATGGCCATTTCTGGCTTATTAGCCGTCATCAGCCAGTCATACCCAATCCCAAGTGTGGCACACCTGTAACCTGTGGCCGCACTGTAACCAAATTCACCGATGCTGCTTTCGTCCCCCCTCCCCCTGTCTGAGGCAGTCGGTTGACATCGTCGCTTGTGGTGGTAAGAGCCAGTCAGATTCAACTTGAGATTTGATTGGCTTAGCTGAATTTGCGCATGCTTAATCCCCTCGAAAGTGACAATCACTTGCTTTTCGTTGTGTTTTGTGTTCTAGGGGCTGTCATGTCTCTTAAAGTTCGCCTACACTCCCGAGCATGGTTGTGGCGCGCTGCCGCTGACCTAATGCTAATTGGGTAACCGTGGTTTATGTGCAGCACCAAGAAAGGCTGAAATCCCTCGGCTCTTGTAATACCGGACCGGTGGTAATAGGTGTTTTACGGGTGGGGCATTTAGCAAAATTGCATGTGTTGTTCTTTCTGCCATTTGAATTTACGAAGTCCAAGAATTTGATAACCATGGCGGATGTCGGTTTGAAAACCCTGGGATGACTTCGTTGCCGGTTTCACCCACACAGACGTTCGTAGAATCCTGTGACTTCAACATCGGTGTAAAAAGAATAATTATTCTGGTGTGAAACATTCGAGAATCGCACTTTTCCGTGGTCGAGCGTAAAGCAAAACACGGGCCAGGGGTTTTTGGTGCCGTACATAACCTACTGTTACCGGCCCAGTTTTGCTGACTATCTCACCAAAGGACCCAACGTCTGGTTGCTGAGTTGAATAATGTATTTAGGCATTTTGCGATTTGGAAGCGAGTTCGGTATGTGTAGTACCACCATTTGACATTTGTTAGTTGCTTGCTAGTGTTATTACTTAGTTTGATTGAATAGTTTAGAATGCTGTACTATAAATTGTTTACGCCCTTGCACCGACCGGTTCCAAATCCAACTCCTCACGCTGTAAACCCATTGGTGAACAACTATTCCGAGTCTAAGTGGACACACTTTATTAATTTTTATTTTTTAATTTTCTGTGCTCAAGGCTTGCACAGCCCCGTCTCCTCACCCTCGCGTGCCGACTGCAGTTCTGACACCCCGTCAGCCGCTGCCTCATTGCAGGACGCTGCAGGCAGCGTTCAACCGCCAGCCGAAATCGTTCGTCGTGATGAAGTCTGCTTCGAGCACGCCCATTGGCGAATGACGGAAAATGACGGTCAGATCGGCCTGGCCGACGTTGAGCTGCGTGGCTACATTTATGCACGGACCCATCGACGCGATGATTCGGGCTCTCATTGGTGTGAACTCGGCTGGGTACGCGTCTCTAGTCTGGCGCCCAACTCTTTCTACAAGGTGAGTGTCTTCCCCTACGCGTGGGTGGGTCGGTCAGTGAGTCTTGGTCATGCCTATTGCCTGTGTGCAGTATTTACTTCTCGCAGGGGTGTTTATTACTAGCCGGTGTTTTTGTCTATCAAGTTTCCATTGTACCATTCTTTCCTTCGCTAGGAGGTTCTGGTGCCGGACACATCCAGTGACCACTACACTGGCGGTCCGGTACTGCGTATCTACTGTACCCAGAGACCGCCTGTTGGTGCTATCGCGGTGTGTGAGGTCATGGAAATCAGTATTGCGCCCTTTGTCCTCCAGGTATGCGTTGTTTCTTCTTCCATTTGCTCTCTTTTCATTGTCTTTACTACGTCTCAGCTACTGGATAAGCGAGGAAAAGAGAGAGAGAGAGAGAGAGTGAATTCGAGTTCATGATCCAGCTGCTTACAGAGTTCTGGTTTTCTTCTCCGTACTGCAGCTGCCTCCATTTAGCGCAGGAGACGCCCAGTCGTCGCCCGAAATATGACCTTAAATTGAGTCATTGAGTCCATCGCATGACCAGTGTCCACCAGGTGCTTCTTACCTGAACTTTTGGTATCTTATTTTCCGCCCTTAGCAGCCACTTCGGAAATATGTTTAGCTGACCGAGTTGCCAACTGCCTTTGCGTGCGCCCAATGTATTTGCATCCGCACCTACATTTTAACTCATAAATACAGTTTGATATGGCTTGCAAAGGCACAATGCCCTTAGTTTTTCTAACTAGAATAGCTGTTGTAGTGCTTATAAACAACAATTTTGAGGTTGGATACGTTCGTTCAATCGTGCATCGGAGCCGTCGCTTGATCACGTTTGACACATTATCACCTTTGAAAGAAGGAGAGTGCTCACCGGCTTTTGGTACGGATATTTTGGCAGGATTTTCTTATTTAGGATGTCGATACTTGTCAATGAATTTCTTCGGATACCCTTTTCCGAGAAAAGTGTTCTTCAGGAAAATGGTCTCGTCATCTATCGTATCTGAGGAGCAGATTCTAGTGACTCTATTGAACAGGCACAAAACTAAGTTTCGTTTTCTCTGAATTCGAACGAAACCGAGGAAGTGGATGTACTGTCCTTTCCAGGTGGTTTTTTGATATATGGACATCTGAATGAAACCCTCTGGCCTTTTACGTGTAAGAACGTCTAAGAAAGCCAGTGTGTCATTCTTCTCATGCTTGATCGATAATTCGCTTTTCGCATCAACCTTGTTCATTGCATTAAGTAGTGCTTCAACGTCTCTTGGGTTTTTGACTGGCAAAAATGTCATCTACATATCGTCGATAGACTGCAGTTTTCTGTAAGTTTTGGCTAATTTTCTTTCGAGGTTTAGCATGAATGTATCCGCTAAGACTGGCCCTAATGGACTGACGAGGTGGCTGCTAAGAGTGGAAAATGAGGTATCCAAAAGTTCATCTACGAAGCACCTGGTGGCCATACAGTGAACCAAATGACTGCATTTAAGGCCATATTTTGGGCGACGACAGAGCGTCTCCTGCGATTTGTAGAGGCCGCTGCAATGCAGAGAAAACCAGCATTTGCGTTCAGCGTAAGGTTAAAGATAGTGCTAAGGGTTAGTCTTAAGGTTAGTGGTTCGGATTAGGCCTAGGACTTGAGGGTTAGGAGTTAGGTTATCAATGTTGTCAACTTTAATTATATCTTCGGTAGTGGCTATTACGAGAGTCGGTTTTAACGCTGTATGCTGTTTACTTTCTCCTTCAATGTGATTACTCACTGCTGTGAGTTTTCTTTACTTTCGTTTACTGCTCCTACCGTCTAGTGTTTCAAATAGTGTACTCGCGTTTTCACACCTCTTTGGTGTATTTAAACAAGCTTGTGTTGCAGCTGTAATTTTCTAAACATTTGCTTCTCAAAAAAACAACTTTAAGTTAATTACTGTTACCCCACCTACAAAGCCCCTATTAACATCACTCCCGTATTACAGGAGTCCTTGCTTCCTATTGCTGCCCTTTTTTCTGCCAAACTGCGTACACGATACCGAAAGCACCACAGTGAACTGTATCCATTCCACCCCAGCGCCTCCTTAAACTTTCTGGGCTCTTGTATTCTGGTTGTGA
This sequence comes from Schistocephalus solidus, assembly GCA_017591395.1. NCBI lineage: Eukaryota > Metazoa > Platyhelminthes > Cestoda > Diphyllobothriidea > Diphyllobothriidae > Schistocephalus > Schistocephalus solidus. The sequence continues at coordinate 11,557 of WEDG01000962.1, read as the reverse complement.
ATTGGTTGATACTTGCGCGATAACCTTCTTCGCCGCCTGAAAGAACCCCAAATGTTCTACTGGCCATTGAGGGTGCCGCACACGTGTGAGCAAAGGCACAGCGCTTGCTCGAGGAGGCGACAAACGCTGGTAGTGTATTGATCCATATCATTTTTGCCATAACACGCAGCTGACAGGCTTGTTGCGTACAATTATATAGCCAACGTTCTTGGTGTATCGGTTTTTTTCCTTTTTCGACGTTATTGTTACCAATAGGGAGTTCAAAGACGTTCGCCCTTTAAAAACGGAACTAAACTAAAGTTCATGCCGTCTCTTTCTGCATTCATGTTGCCCGTTGTTCGCGGACCCAGGAAAATTGACTTTGGCTAGTTCTTTGCCTCGTTTACGCTTTGGTGGCGCTACTCTTCCACCTGGTTTTGATGTCGGATATGGGGGTAGTGTGGGTGGGTCGGCTATTAAATAGGCTGTGTTAAGTACTCCAGTTTAACGAACCGTATGCGCTCCAGCCTTGCCAGCGTATCGCTTACAGTTTGATTCGCAATCCCTGCATACTCATTGCTTTACGGTCCACCTGGAATGCTGTTTCTCCTGTACATTCCATTTTGGTCAATGAGTCTGAGGGGAAAAATTGAATCTGCACTGAATACCTTAAGTCGATGAAGTACTACGTTTAGCGAGGACATTTATATTTGAAGACTGGGTAGTGAAGGCCTTCTATGAGACACTCTGAAAATTGAAGGCCAACTATTTAAATGTAAAAATGACAGTTGGACGCCTATACATCCATGTATTAAAACTGGAGGTAAACTGTCCTTTTTCGCGCGTGTGCAGGTCAGCAAACATTTCTACAACCTCATGATGCCCTTCTTTTTCCCCGACCGGGCTCCGGATGCAAATACAACCACGGGTGACCGGACGACTGAGGACGGTGCCAGTGGCGTCCTGCCCGTTGTCCCCTCGAAAGTTGACATCACTCCAGTGCCTAACGACTCTGCGCTGTCTCGTGCAGAAAGGCTCCCTGATGCTGCCGGTATTGCCCAGTATTTATCCCCTAAAGCCTCTGTATTGCAGTTTGTTCAAGCAGCAACGTAATTAGAGGTGTTTGCCTCTTGTAGATGCTGACTCCTCGAGAAGCTTCAACACAACTCGCCGTGAGAAGAGTAAGAAAAACCTTCCTCGTATCTTGCCCTCCCCCCATTTCAGACATTTCGCACTCCGCCTACGGAACTGGCAGTAGATTTTCGCGATTTCGTAATCGTAAAGACAGGCTAGATGTGCCAGTTTCGGCAGCTAGCCCTGAGAATCCTCCGCCAACGGGCATTGAAATTGGACAGGCTGACTTGACAGTAGACGATGTGCTGTCGAACCACGGGGAAGGCCTAGGGGTTGAGCTGGTCATTCCCCAGGACTCCAGTGGTACAGCCGCGAACTCATTGTAAGTCTGAATTAGCGGAACTCGTTGCTTTTACGCGACTACCCTTTCTTTGCAATGCCTTATCTACAGTCCTACTTTTATGCTAACTTTGACGATGACTTTTTTTAAGAAAAGTCCATGGTTCCATTTTTTGTTGGCGCTGGTTTTCAACAGCATATAGTATGCTTGATTGCATTGTTCAAGGTTGTTTAGTGTTTTACGGTGAGTTCATGCATGTTTGAAGGAAGAGACTCAAATTTAACCTCTTACAAGGTGCGTACGTTCATGGTAGAAGCCGGCGAAACGTAAAACAAGCGTCCTGTGGCCAGTACTAAAATGGCAGAAGGTAAACGTCTGTATTTAATTATAACCAAACTACCCACTTATAACGAAATAAGTAGTTAGTTATGTGTGGAAAACGCGAGTGCTTTACGAAAGCTTTTTTATTATTTTTACCGATTTCACTGAATGCGGCACGCCCGGCGTTTTAATATAGGCAGGTTTTGTAACGGACCATTATTTGGTGGTTTACGATGAACAGGGACACTGGAGTTTTTTTCGTCAAAATGAACGTATTTACTCGCCGTCTCTCAATAGACCTCGATCCTACTTTTGCCCGATTTTTCCGATCTTGAAGTTGAAGGGCTCGAAACTGCGCTCAATGGTGGCAGCACCTTTAAGTGTTAAGTTTACTTTTTTATTTCTCATCTGTTTTTTTACTCGTCTGTCTCTTGTAGGGCACCCTCACACGCCAGCTTCACGGACAAGCTTTCTCGGCCTCTGTTCGACAAGGCAGGCTCCGTCGCCTCCTCTTCCACTGCTGCTGATCGCCCCAGAGGGCAGTTTCCGGCCCCCTCATCTGCCGCACAGGAAGTCTTCGCTTCCGCCTCCACCGTAGGGTTTGGTGGTCAGTCAGTCAAGGCTGCCTCCACTGCTATTGCACCCCTTGATGCGGTGGAAGTCATGCGGGTAGGTTTTACTAAAAATAGGCCTCCACTACTACTATGCTATGCTATGAGGTGCTGACCCTAGCCACCATGGCCTTCCAACCATGTCCCGAGTTATAGCTATGTTATATATAGGCTACTTATTTTATTTGGGTAGTTCGTTATACTTAATTACACTTTGTGTCTCACACCGAATCAATGCGTGGGGCGCGCAACCGCGGTTGTTGCTACTGGGGTACCCATGCTCCACTTTCCGTTGTCAGTGATTTTCAACAGCTAAGCTTCGGGTAGATCCTCGCCCCTACGACCTTCCGACCTTAGTCCCCAGTAGGCCGATGAGAAGTTTGACGACAATTTAGGGGGCATTGCATTCTCTGCAGATTGAATAGCGAATAGTTTGGAGAAAGTTGGCAGATGAGCATGAGACGCAAGTCTGACACTGTCCTACCAGGCATCCTTATACCATCTGAGTAAGCATCAGCATGCCCTGGCCGAGGTCATATCTGCGTCAGCCTTTATTATAGTGGTCGCTTTGGGTTGCTATGGCTGACCAAATACCATTCAGACTCGGTTTCAGGTAATGACCATACGGGTCCTCAAAATGACAGACGCCTGTTGCTGCAGCGCACTTGTATGTGCCAGAGGTGCAGTACCGTAGCAGGTGCCTTGAGTAGGGTCACTAAATATTCTCTCATGGTGCAAAGTAGTCTCCCAGATGCAAATCTGTCCAAGTTACTGTTATGTCTGTTTTTATGGTCATCGGGAGATGTCTTCTCTCGATGCCGTCGGTCCTCGGCAAGTTCAGCCACAAGTGCTGACTACTCCATGGCTCACCGGTCCGTGGGTTGACTCGGTTTACTAAAGGTTTCCCTTAGCTGCTCACTTGGAAGGCTAGCTTCTGTATCTACTCCCTCCGGCACACCCATTTAGGATTTCCGAAATTTCGTGGGGTTCACGCCGTCGGAGCCCCACTCAATGGTTGGCTTAGTTCATCATAGCATCATATCACTATCACGCATTTGAAGCCCCAACCACCGGAACTTGCAGGATTGCAAGTTTGTATGCTGAATGTGTGTATGTGCACCGTGCATCCAGTTTTCACCCAGTTCAGTCCAACTTAGTGGCACTTGCTATCATCGCGACAGAGCAAATTTAACGTCCCTGCTGTCTACAGCTGTTAATGAACGGAATCCGTGTACACATATTGAACAGATCATGTCGTGGGATGTCGGGATGTTCAACCTGAGCTTCGGTGGGCCCTGTTCGGTTAGTCATCGTGAACGTGATGTACTCTCTGGTGTGAGAGGCGACATAAATGTACTTTTAGAGTACTCTGATCTGTCAGATTTTATGGCCACCCGTCGATAACAGGCTAGACGTAGTTGAAAATTGCCAGATGTCGGTGATTCTGCCTCTTTTACCTACTTCATCAACGTCCTGGCCTTTAAATCAAGGGTTTTTTGGCAATTTCTGAAGCTTTTTTGTTTAAACTCTGCCAAGAGCGGATGGTGGCCGGGGAAGGGGGAGTGAAGAGGGCGTTCTATAGTTTATTCGCCCCCCGCAGCCGCCCTAAGGGCTGTCTGTTGCTGAGACCTGCAACATTGTTTACACTGCGTCTTGCGACTTCGAAGTAGAGAGGTCGGACCTGCATTTCCGGCCTCAGCGCTTTATGTTACTCGTGTGACTGCCTATACTGCTTATTCATATTCTCCATCATTTATTTAGAAACGCGCTCGTTCCAATCGGTCCTTCCTCTACATAAAGATCCCCAGTTTCCCCATTCGTCTTAGCTATAAGGTAAGCATATGCAGCCCTTTTCACTGATCTGGCATGCTTTTTCTGTTTTTCGATACCGTTTAGTGGCTGTATCCACTCGATTTTGGCAGATGTACGGTTACATCCGCAGGGACTTCCTTTCTATCCACTCTTGTGCTATTTCGACCTGAATCAACCAAGGGTATGAATGGATTTTGAATGATTTCCACCCGTAGCTATTTATCTAACGCACTTTACGGTGATGTTGTTGTTGGCAACGGTGGAGTAGTAAGTGTAGTAGTAGTAGTAGAAGTAGCAGTAGTATTTGTTGTTGATGCTGCCTTTATTGTAGTAACAGCAGCATCAGTAGTTGCAATAGTAGTATTTATAGTAGAAGTAGTAGTAGTAGTAGCAGCAGCAGAAGTAGTAGTTGTTGCTGTTATTGTAGTAGTAGTAACAGTAATAGTATTAGCAGTAGTACTAGCAATATTTGTAGTAATAGTAGTAGTAGTAATTGTAGTAGTATTAGTAGTAGTAGTAGTAGTAGTAGTAGTAGTAGTAGTAGTAGTAGTAGTAGTTGTAGTAGTAGTAGAAGTAGTAGTAGTAGTAGTAGTTAGTTAACTACCACTAAAAATGACACTTAAGACGAGATTATTACGTGTAAAGGACCATTGTCCGCTCGGCAATTTTTATCAGTGATAGACGCGCAGGGCCTAATCTGTTTAAGAGGGCTCTCTTTCTGTGTCACCGTAGCTCGTGGAGCTCTACTGGTTTTGCAAGCCCAACTGAATATGCAGCATTTCAAACACCAAACCAGGAAGGCGTGCCGAGTTTGCAAAAAAATGTTTTCACTAACTCGATGTGACACCCATTTAAGTGACTGTGGAATGCTTATCTCTTTTACGTTTCTAAAATATTATAAAAATAAATACTCATCATTATTTGTCAACAGTGCACCTTCATGTACAACAGCATGGCATCCCGATATAACTATTTTCGTTGTTTATTTGCGGATGAATGTCAACCATACTTCAACCCTAGATTTGGATAATCCATCAGGTGTTTTTTTAAGTCCCACTCTCTGTCATTAAGCCATGGGCCTGCTGCCGAACGAGTTCGAACAACCACTCGGATTACGCTGCAAGCAATGCCTCTCCTGTCTCGCGTCTGTCGGCCGCAAGAGACCATCATATTTCAGTTATCTTTTTACGTGCTATGGGGAACCCAGTCTGGAGGCGTTCTCAAATAGGGCGTGCACGAAGTTCAGTTCAGTTCAGTTTTATTAAGGGAAATATAGGCGAAACCTTTGAGCTCTCTATTGATGTAAATGACACTGCAAATTAAAAAAGGCTGACATATGATGGACGTTGAACAAAGGGTTATCTCCCCGTCACACTTCAGGGCATCGTACAATTATATAATAATATTACACAAAAATAGGGAGTAGTATATTGTATGACGCGGAAATTGTGGATGGGAATATGTTTCAGTGCCTCCTATGTGGCTCATAGGCGCATTTCAAACGGTTCTTGACTGATACTTTATCCAGTGCTCCAGATCAGTTTAGGTATTTTTAGAATGTGTAGCTTATATATGTAGGTTTTAAATAGTATTTATACTCACAGGACTACAAACATCAGGCCCAGTTCCACTTTGAAGGAGATCAGGAAAGAGACCCTAGTAGAAGTCGTGTATTCTGTACACTCATTGATGATCAAAGGCCCGACATGCGGCAAGGTCTGGGCCTGCGCGCGTGGCTGTCCGCTATAGTGATGTGGAAGTGAGTGAGTAAACGTCGTGAGATAGTTGGTGTCATTTTGATTAGTTGATTTGCTGATAGCAGTTTGTGGGACCTGTGATTGGCTAGCTCAGAAGCTGGGTGCGTGCAGTCTGGTAGCTTGATACTTGTGATCACGTGACCTCTTACACGGAGTTGGCGCTACAGATTCTCCAGAAATGCACTGTTCTTTTAGATGAGTTGGTTGTTTGCTAGACAGAAAGCACGCTGTTGCTGTTCACCTTGATCGTTTTATGTTCCCTCTTTCTGATCTAGGGTGACAAACAGAAGAACCTTGCTGATTGCACACGTTTTGAGTTGAACGTGCCGATGCTGGAGTTTCAGAATCAACTATGGACCTGGCTGGACTTCTTCAATGCGGTCAAGACACGAGTGCGACGACAGTTAATCAAAGAGGCAAGTAAAAGCGCCCGTTGTGTTTTCATAGGAAATACGCACGCGCGACTATTCTTTTTCGGTCATTTTAATGGTTCGTTTAACTTACATATGAAAAATTTGGCGGCCTCCGTGGGATTCGAATCCACGCCACCAAGTCGAAGGCTTTAGTGCAGCCGGCGCTCTAGCCAACTGAGCTATGAGGTCCCACTGGGAGCCGTGAAATTAATCGCGCTTGGTTAAATTTACCCGTTTCTGAATCAAGTGTGATCGAACTTGCGGCTCCCGGTGGGGCCTCGTAGCTCAGTTAGTTAGAGCGTTTGCCGTGCTAAAGCCTTTCGCTTGCTGGCTTGAGTTCGAAAACCCACCGAGGCTGCCGAGTTTTTCCCAATTGGGCCGAAAAATTATTTAAATCCGCCAAAATCATCTATATTTTAATGGTGTTTGTTGTAGGCGATAAAGAAGAAGTTGACCCCCAGACCCCGACTACCCTTCCTCGCCAACTCTCTCTCCGGTGGCACCAGTAAGCCGAACGAGGGGGCCAAAGGAAGTGCTTCGCATTCGCACGCTTCGTATCAGTTTTCTCCAACACACCGATTTTCTGCAATCACTGCCTCTGGTCAGCCCCCGACCCTGAGTGAAGAGGCAAAACGTGCGCAGCAAGTCCAAGAGATGCTCCTCGGCCGGCATGCTCAACAGGTTGTTATAAATACCTACTGTTAACGTTTGAGTAGCTATATATGATTGGTTTATTTGAATTTGTTTTTTTCTGTTACAGGAACAGCCCAGGCCTCGCTGGCAATTCGGCGGCGTCTTTAAGAAGACTTAATAACCCAAATTCATTCATGCACATTTCCAGAAAGAAACTCATGTCTTCTACTCTACATATCTTTTTGTTGTCTAACTGAAGATCTTTTGCCAAGGCCGCGTTTTTGTACTCTCTTGCTCGGATTTCGTCGATTGGCATCTTGATAGATGCTGCGTCAAAACTGATTTTGGTACGGCTTGCTTAATCGGTTGGTCATCCCCTCGTTGGAGTTCAGTTTTTGGTCGCGGTGCATCATGGGTAGATAGCTATGAGCAATAGATGAAGTCATAATATGCAGGTGATTTTTGAATGAGGAAGAAATTATTTTGCGTATATCATTTATTTTATCCTGCCGAGTTAATGGACACGTCATCAATGAGAACTTAGCTATACATATAACTCTGGCGTCTAGCATTTCATCCAGCTGTCCTTTTACACAACTAGGCTTGTATGGAGCCCGCATTGGCTCGCTAGCCACTGCTAGCTCGATCCCTATTGTATATTTATTTCGACATTGCCTGCAAAACGGCAATAAATACAATTAGTTAATTATAATTTATTTATAGCCCCCTCTGGTCTATTCGACATATTCGCTTGTCTAGAATCAATCAGTGCGAATTTGGATCAAGCGATGGCCTACTAGGATCTGTAATCGCAATGATTGCGTAGGTGCAAACGTCCTCCATTTTTATTTTGTTAGACCAGAATTGAGCACCTCTCTTTGGATTGTTGGTGTCAACTGTGAATTGATGCAGATAATTTGCGTTCCCAGCGTAAATTATTACAGTGATGCGCCTGGCGTGTCACTACTTCGAGGACCATACACACTTTAAACAATCTCTTGACAAAATAGTGTGACCAGTTCTGAGTCGAAATTGTACTCTACAAACACGAACAAGCTGGTGCGATGAGCCCAAAAGTCTGGTTGCAGTTTATTTGTTTAAGGGGGCAAAATTGCCTCGGCGCTATACAAACATATGAATGCTATCACCATTGACTTAAACTGTGAACATCACAGGGTTTTTCTCGTCAGGTGGCTTAACCAGCAACCGGGTATCGTCGCGTATGGCAGAAAACCATAATGTTTTCTTTTCAAGTGAAATTTATGCGATTTTTCTGTAGCGTGAACACCGTATATGTTTGCAATCCCCTTGCTGACATCTCTGATCGCGTTGACGGACTTGGATGCTGTTGAGGGATCGTCATCGTTTGACCCTCGCCAATAGCTCTTACCCCCGATCGTTGGTAATTGACTGAATGCACGGAGCCCCCACCTCGAAGGCAATGATTGGTCGGGAGCACGTCGGTTGACCCTTGTCAACAGGAAGTATCCACACAATAGTTTTTATTCCCGATAGTTGGTGACTGGCCAAGCAGAGTGCAGAGTCTCCCTCACCTACGTGACTTAGTTAGAACTTTCGCCCACAAGATTCGGGCAACCTTCGTTTATTTTCATTGAACTACTGTGTCGTCTGTGTGCTTTCAAACTTATTCGTTTTTATTGGATCTCTCACAATGCACTGCATTGCGCCCTGACTGTGTTCCCATTCATGGTAGATACAAAACACAAGGCATATTTGCTGTTATTAATATGACTTTACTCATATAGGTCACTCAACTATGTACTTGGGAGAGTGTTAACAGGCGTTCACCGACGTGCAGGGAGATGCGCCCAGCGACGGATCATCCCACCATTTTCCCTGCCTTCCGTCCTTTCCTGACCTCGGGTTTCCACTATCGGATCATTCGGCAAGGCTGCAGAAGTCAGAGCACCATCGATCGTCGCTAAAAGAAGCATTTTTGGAGTTAGTAAGGAATTTAAGGATGCATGTTCAATCGCTCCAGACGCTGTATGAAGGATTATCTGTTGTTACTTGAGTACGCTCCAGCTTGAAATAAATTTGCACTATGTGCTTATTGTGCGGAAAATTCAAAATTCCTAAAAGTTAAGGCTTTCCGAACTGAATAGTGAAAAGAGGGTTATAAAGATGCTGGAGTTTGCCAACAAATCAGCTGGTCCTTAGGACAGCAATTGCTACTCACCCCGGTACCTCTGCCTGCTCTAAAATTCTATCCTTGTGTTCATTTTGGGCACTCCAGTGAGTGTATAATGATGATGGAGCAGGCTCAAGTAACATTTGTCTCAGCTGACTCTCATCCAAGATTTGGAGACAGAAGACATCGTAGATACTTCTGTAGACTGTAGATTTGAGACACAGCGGCTACGGGGTGTTTTGGTCCGGAGGTTGAAGATCTGCCCGATCGCCATCCCGAAAAATGTAATCTGTGTGCTACAGTGGCACCGTGTATTAAAATTAATCCTCGTTGGTACATGTTTCCGAATGCATATCGTCGAAACGCAATGATTGGCATCGAAGGAATGGGGACAAGCCGTGAACTGTGATGCGCCTTCTGGAAAGAAAGCCGAGGTCAGGTGAGGAAGGTAGGTGAAATGCTGGGGTGATTCGTTGCTGGGTGCATCTCCGTGCACAGTGAACGTAGAAACACGACCTGAAAGACAACAAGTAAGCACAACACTGCAATTATTGGATCATTTAAGACAGGTAGGGTGTACTTCTCGGGCCTTAGGAGGGATTGATTCACTGAATGCCCGAGGACTAATGAAAATCCTCTGAGCTACCGTTTTCGTGACAGTCAGTGTGATGATCGAGAACGGAGTAATCAGTTTCAGCTTTGGCTCTTTTGAAACAAAACCTGCTAGATTTGCATATATAACATTAGGCCGGTGATCCGACGAGAAATGGACTCGAAATTTGGCGGTCACCTTTTCTGTAACCATGTTAGTTTTTTTTCAGTTTCAAAATATGTACCTGGCCAACAGACATGGTGTTTCTAGGAGAAATCCTAGACTATTCATGTTCTGTGAATTCTCGGTTGACTTTTCTACACGATCATGTACGCTGTGCAAACATACTTTAAGCTACACGTAACAATACAGACAGGTGTGGTATGAGAAACTGAACTGAGTTTCGCCAAGGTAAGATTTTCAGTGAGAACTTTGAATTTATCTGAGAAGCAGTTATTACTTGCCCAGTTATTAACGGTTAGATTCAGTTCACTCCTTTCCATTATATTAGCGAAACCATCGTGTGAGCCTTGTATGCCCTAGTGCATTATGACAAGATGAATTCAGCATTTAACAAACTAGAAACGCTTAGGCCAAGATTGAAGAGATGAAAGCCCGAGAGACTTACCAGTGATATTTTGAGCTTGAGATGGTCGTTGTCCTGGCTTCGCTTCATACGCCCTAGGGCCTAGGATTCGAGGTCAGAAGCGCGCCGAAGCAGACCCGTCAGAGAAGACATTCTCCAGCAAACTGACAGGCCGGTCTGCTTTCAAATGAAGCAGGTATTGATCCATGCTATCCGAATCTGAGTTATCGACCCGAAACCTTTACGCATAATCGATTCGCACAGGTGGTTTGCCAACTCTCGATGCGAAATACTGGGGTCTGGCACACTGACATTGAAAGGTCAAAATGTAGCAAAAATTACCAAGTGCATGTCAGTTTGCTATTCGGCGTGTAAGCGTTGTCCTGTTAGGACAAGAGTGACAGGTCACTCCATGAGCCCAATACACGTGGCGATGATTGCTTTGAACGGCCTTCAACTGATGGTAGGAATTGCTCGTATGGTTTTCCTAGAAGGACATCGGAAGAGGAAACGCCCATAAAACGGACGATTTTTGCTGAGTTTCGGGAAATTAGGACGAGTTAAGTTTAGGGTGTAGAGTAGGGTTATGATAAATATAGGGTTAACGGTTATGATTTGGGTTTGGTTTAGCACATGGTAAAATTTGTTCTTTCTTGAAATTAGCGCAAAGCCATCTGTAAAGGACATTCATTTTCTCGTTTCCTGCCGGGGCCATATAAGCCATTCCGACGACCATGTCCATGACCTAATCCCTATAGTTCCTCATCACTCAACGGTTCAGTGGGGATGTCTTTTATGGCCGCCTTAACAGGGACACGAGAATAGGAACCGCCCGCCCAATACGTGGCCTTGCGATTAAATTGCAGCCATAAGCCTTTCAGTCTTATGCCTAAAAAAAACCCTTGCATTAAAGTAAACTCTCCCCTTAATCTTAACCCTACCGTTAACAGGATAATAACCTTAACCTTTAGCCCTAGAATGACCTTGACATCAAATCTGCCTGTAAGAAACCCTCATCTTTATCCTTAAACCTAATGCTCCAGAATTTAGCGCACAGCCACATGCATTGTGGGTGGTGCCCGTTCCCGAGAGAACGACATGTCGTCCCGTAGACGTCCCAGGCTTATTTTGGGTAATCTTCCCATTTAGATGAACAAAGACGAAGCAAAGACGTTCCCTATCCATGTTTTCTTCGGCAGGCTACTCCAGTGATGGTCCTGGAGTGTTCCTCCTCTTCTACAAGCACGGTGGGCCCCGGCTAATGGCAGAACTCAAAACACTCTTCCA